>JAJOOH010000539.1:0-37128 GCA_029582605.1 Solanum gracilifrons | reverse complement strand
TTTTAAAATATGTCACATTAGGAATTAATCACAATATGTATAGTATAAATTTAAATAATAAATTCATATATACCTTAAACTCATTAAAAAATTGTCTCCTGACTCATTGTGGAATCTCACCCCACATCAAGTATGCGACATCAAAAAACTTTTCAATAGTATATGTAATGACCTTTGCAGTGTCATGACGTGGATTAAACATGTAGTATAACAATTAATATATTAGGAGGTCAAATTCATGAATTAGAAAACAAATCCTATTATAATATGTAAAAATAGATAAATCATATCAAACCTCTCAAGTTCAATGATGAGCCCGTGGTAAACATCCATCCGCCTACGCACTAGAGGATCCTAACCTTGTAAAGCAAGGTTACGTTGTACGGTCAATGAGGTATAGCCCTATATAGGAGTGTAGTTGTAATGACATAATCTGTCATTATTCAAGGTAATCTCGTGCGCCATTCCAAATTTCAAAAAATTGATGAAAGAATTTTAAATTTTTTGAGTACACGATGAAGTGCTTCGTTTTGAAGTTGATTGGACCGACATCAACCCACCATAGTGGCGGTGCCTCAATAGCACCTGCACGACTACTATAGAGGGATGAAGGGAATTCAACAATCTAGTTATATAATGTTTTTATTTTTCTTCCCACTTTGAATGAAGAAAACAGATGAAGGAAGCTCCAAAACCCCCCAAAGTCACCTGGGGCATGAGGGTAGATATTGTTATGAAAGGGAGGTGAAAGCCCAAGGAATTTTGGTGCTCATATATCACGATTTTCTATAGAAGAATCAGAAGCTCATGGGCAAGGTTCATCAGCCAAAACGTGGCACCTAGGTAGGCTAGGTTTTCTATAAATTGAGCAAATAGACCTATTTTTACTGCATGCATGATTTATTATACCTTTAGGGATATTGCATGTGTAGGCCTTCATGCATGGAGTCTGGATGGTTAAAGGTTGTTGTTATTGCTCTTAAGATGGGGAAAAGAGAATGACTAAAGTGAGGTTCTTTAGTTCTTGATTGTTAACCTTGGGTTTTGTTGCTGAGGTGGTTTATGGTAATTGTAAGGTTAGGTGTTATGAAATTGCTTAGTTATAGCCATTTATGGCATTTGTGGTAATCAAGGGGAACAATTGTATACCCATAATGGGTTCAGTATTAGGCCATTTATATAAAGGTGATTTGTGTTGTCTAGTATATGTGTGTAAGCTTGTTTACTTCATTAGGGTATCACTTATAATGCATGTAGGGGAAACCAAAGGGAAGGATATGTATTTGGCATCGTCTTGATAATCTTATGCAATGAGCCCTTTTACTTTACTTGTGAGTTTCAAGTGTTATTGCTCATTGTGATGGTGTTGTGCATTATTATTTGTGATTGTGATATGCTCAGGTACCATGAAAGTATAGAAATACTAACAGTTTGCTAAAATACCACAATGGTATGAATACGAATGGATGGCTCAAATACCACGTCTGGTACAAATACTAATATTGGTTGGCTTTGGTACAACACTAGTATACTAATAGTTTGTGTATGGATTCCATGAAAGAATCAGGTTGTTTATTGTTTTATATTGTCAAATGTTGGTCTATGAATGGTCAGATTTGTGTTTAACTGTTGGGATATGGATTATCCTTGTACAACACCAATGACGCTTCTATATTCAGGCTTCAGACCACGGATGATAATCTGTTACATACTTGTCTCTCCAATTGGTGCTTGTGGATCTAACTCTGAAATCTCTCGGTACACATCTTCACCTTATGAAAGTATTGTGCAATTGTCATGTTGCATTTTCCTATCGAGATTAGTTCACTCTCTAAGAGTTGAAGCCTCGTATCATTTTGTATCCCAAGCCTGCTTCGGAGTGGTGGCGTCTTGTATGTGCTCTAGCACATCCTCTTCGGCCGTTGTTTTCAAAGAGAACAACTTGTATAAGATATGTTGCCTACACTACATTCTCTTAAGATTTGATCTTTCATTGGACCCTGCGTAAAAGAGATTATTCGTACACTGGGCCAACCTTTAGAAACACTAAAGAAAATAACAGCAAGAGCAAAACTATGAAAAATATGAGAAACTTAGCCAAAGAATGACATGCAATCCTATTGAACTCTACTGATTAAATTCTATCTTGTATGTTATCTTACTTGGATCTCAAATGGATGCCCATGAATACCCAGCACATCTTCAAATCACCATTCCTTTCATTAAAAGGCATAGTTCTGACTTTAAAACTTGCGGGCATCAATCCTTCTCCAGGGTTATAGCAGTCCAATGTTTTCTCCTAGCTCTAAGAAGCACAGAAAATAGATGTTTATCTTACCATGATAATTGCAACTTGACAAGAAAATACTTGATAAATAAAGGGATGTGACCTCATATGATATTTGTGCCCTCAAACTCTGGTTGCGCACAAGTAGACACTTAAACATGTACGAATTGAACAAATAAACATACGTGTTCTATGTGGCATAATACGTAGGATGCCGCGTAGGACGCAATTGCCATTTGAGACACCAAGTAAGACGTGTGTATCTACTTGTTCAACTTTATACAAGTTTAAGTGCATTCAAAGGACACCTTTATGTATTATGCCAGTTAATTATCACAAATAAGGAAATCAACAAGATTTTTTCTATAAAAACTTGAGTGAGATATGTTGATTTGTCTAAAATTATTTCAAAAATAAAGCAGCAATCCTTCATAGAAATATTAAACTGATTCTGAGATTTCTCACTGTACACATATGCACACATGAATATCCACAAGGTCCTTTAGTAGCCTGCATTATTGGCAGCAATTGGAGTGCAGAAATCAACACAGATTGTGAAATGTAAAAGAAAGAATGATTCAATGGTTTTACATGATTATCGAAATATAATGTAACATTTCTTTATAGATATAACAAAAATCCACTTCAACACCACATTATTATAGAAGACACTTGCTACATTTAGTGAGAAATGCGCACATGCAGGCTGCAGCTGTAGAGTGTGGAGCAGAAAATTCTTGACAATCTCCCCCTCTCCATTCAACAAAAAAGCAAGAGCCGATGGGACAAAATCGCGTATAAACACTTGATAATAGTTAAGCGGCTGCTTATCAGCTGGATTATTAGCTGCTACAATAGTTTGAAACTTCTCCCCTAAGCAAAGTCTCCATGCTTCCTTTTGCATTTACAGCTGATCCATCATTTATATCAGTTCTAACTTCTTCTTCTATTGTAGCTACGTCTTTTCCTGATTCTATTCTATCAATGACTAAAGGCTTCACATTTAAGCCCCCTTGTATGTAAAACATATTGAACCTCTTCTCATTAACTTGTTTTGGTATGTATGTTTTCCATGAAAAATGTTTTCTTGAAAAACAAGTGGATTTCTGATTTATTTTCTTATGTTTGGTTGGTAAGTAGAAAATATTTTTCGAAAAATATTTTTTAGTACTTGGTTTGTTAATGAAAAACATTTTTCAGAAAATATCTTTTACTTTTTACTTGAGGAAATACTTTTAGGAAAATAATTTTTGACCCGGAAACCAACCTTGATAGTCGATCTAGGACATGACATCGACATACGAACTAGGACACAACCCCGATGACCGATTCAAAATCCGACCCTAAAAATTTTAAATTTTGAAAATATTTTTCAGTAACTAACTTTTAAATTATTTTTTTAGGGGAGGGCGAATGGTAGTGGGGTCAGGAGAGGGTGGGGTAAATTTAAAAATATTTTTAAAAAACAAACTTTTAAATTTTTGTTTAGGGGTCGGGGTGGTAGGGGCCGGGGTATGAAGTGGGGGTGGCTCTCGAGAATTATTTCTAATCCCTAAACAAACCCTTAGACTAACTGACTACTTAGAGAAAGGCTCACTCAAACAATAATAGGCTTAAAAAATAATTTGATCTAAAAATAAAACTTAACTCGAATATCTGAAAGTACTTGCTGCAATAATTTTGACAGTTTGCAAAACAATTTTAAAGGAAAGAAAGTACTGAGAGACTCCTCGACTCATTCTATCTATGAAGCCTCTACTATTAAAGAAGGATGTCGGGAAAAGACCCACGACATCTCAAAAGTACTAACTAGAAAGTAAATGTGAAGTCCTCCAGAATACAATGAGGCTAACAAAAAGCTAGTCGGAGTGTAGAGTGATCTCAACAAGCACTCGTTGATGATACTGGACGCCTGTATCTCCATCATAAAAAGATGCGGATTGAATGGCATCACTACATTTGAATGCATGAGTATGTAATAATGCAGAAGTGAAATAACTGAATGAAAGGACTCTAATAGATAAAAAAAATATACTCAAGCTGATTGTAAAGAAATAAAAAGTTAAATCATTTAAAGATTTATGAAATACTTACTCATCTCTGAACTCAACTCAATAAGTGATACATAAAAATACACTTAATCTTTATTGGGGGATTCTCTAACCGGCAACCATCACTATGAGCTACGTGATAATACAACGTCTTGGTCACGTTGCCAGAATTGTCCAATATCATGCTGGGATATAGAACCTCTCAACTTTGTGGATTTATTATGCTAGGCCCAAAGGCATTATGATTCATCTAAAAAGTATGATCTTGTACCCATGTTGGCAAGACATGGTTTATGGAGGCTATGAGTTATCTGAACTCTCTCCCATATCGATGCTCAATACTACTCTCAATAATATATACTTTTGTTCAAATGTATAAAAACATACAATTTCTCTGGTTTCACATAATTGCTCAAACTATGTTATTAAAAGAGGTAACTGCTCTAAAATATCTCTGAAACTCATTGCTCATTTAGAAAACAAGGTTTCTTTTTGCTCAATGTAAAAAATGCATTCTAGGTTGAGATAATTACTCAAAAGGGGCCTCTTTAAAAGGTATTGTTCTATATTCAATCTTTCTTAAAACACTTTTAACTTTTCTAAAAAAATATTCTCTTTCTTCATGTAAATATAAAACATTTGGGAAATTACTTAGTTCCCTTACACTCTTACTTAAATCTTCGTTAAGCACTTTCTCAAACTCCTCTTTACTTTCTCAAAACTCAATTTAAACAATCATGTTTGTTGAAATAATTTTCAATAAGAAATCAATAAATACTCAGAAAATAGGGTTCATGTTGAAAAATAGAAATATACTGTAACACCTCAGATTTGTAAAGATGGAAAATCGTAGCTTTTTCTAAAACTGGTGCCAGTACCAACAGAACCACAAACGGTCTGTGGACTGACGTATGTCGTTCAGGTGGGACCGTGGGTGGCGAGTTCAAGAAAATTTCTAAAGGGGTATGTCCTAGTACTTTGATATGGTTCACAGGAATGTCCGTCATTCAATGTATGAGTTATAGGTAGGCCTCATAGGTGAGTCCCATACTTAGTGAGATTTTGAGAATTTTTCTATTGGAATCACTGAGGCCATGTACGGACCATAGGTAGACCAAGGAACCGTACATGGGTCCTATCAAAAGAGCCAAAAGAAAGTTTTTAAACCCCATCGACGGTTGACCAGGACGGTCTGTAGGTGGGCCCACGGACCGTAGGTCCCCATCGTCGATGGAGGTCGGCAGTTATTTTAAAGGGGTTTTTGGGGTTTTCCTAATTATTCTGACCCAATACTATATCGTTTTACCCTTTTAGCCCAGACCATATATAAGTATTGTTACTTCAAAATCAACCAATTAAATTCATTCTCCTAAATTTCTAAAAGTTGATCAAGTTCATCTTCTCAAATATTTCCCTCTTTAAGGAAGAAGAAGAAGTCTAGGATTTCAAGATCAAGTCTCCAAATTCACCATTGAGTGCATGTTTTTGGCATCAAGGTATGATAGTATTCATCTATGGAGTCCTTTCCTCCATAGGGTTCCTAAATTCCCCATTTATTACAAGGTAGAATCTCCAATGGAAGTTAGGGTTTTACTCAATATCATGTGTTCTTTCAATTATGATCTAATTGATTATTTTATGTTTTTTTATGCATGAATTGAAGTGATTGCATGTTTCTAAGTTGAATTCCCATGAACCCTGTGAAAACCATGATTTCTAGATGATGATCATATGAATAAGCTTTTGAAATATAAAAGATGAATTTATGAAGATATGTATGTTCTTTATGAAATTGATGATTAAGATATGCTTTTAGAGTGAAGCATCAATGTTGTTGTTGTTGTGAAATGATTTCTCACATACTGAAAGCACGCTTTTGAAAGGGTTTCTCACATAAAGGATCCATAAGGTTGAAAGATTGTCTCACCTAAGATGAATCAAGATTAAGGAGCTATTCTAATGATAATAAAAGTTAAGACCAATAACGATTCAGTGGGATTTATGATTCGCACCGAGAGGATATTGAGATGGAATATCTCCCGTAGTAGAGCCCGAGTTTCCAGTAGCAATCTCCTTACCCTATAACTATGTTCCACCATAGGATGTTGTCCTATATAGACATTAGCTAGTGGATCCACGTAAGCTAGAAGTTCACGGTTCTTACTGTAGCACCCCAGATTCTAAAAGGACAAACATGAAGATTTCCAGAAGTGCAGGTGCCATCGACGGAGGCTACCTACGGACCGTAAGCGGGACTACGGTCCATGGACTAGGTATGGAGTTCAGACTCCCCAGAACCCCAAAAAATCCAGCTAAGTCCAGAACCATGGCAGGACCTACGGACCATAGGTGGGACCATGGTACGTGGTTCATACTCCCTAAAACCCCAGGAAAATTCAGCTAAGTCAAGAACCACACCAGGACTGACGGACCGTAGGTAGGACCATAGTTTGTAGACTAGGTCCGTGGTTCGGACTCCCCATAACCCATCCTCTGAAGCTGAATGACGGCTGACTAGGACAGGCCATAAGTGGGACCACGGTCCATGGACTAGGTTCGTCGATTGGCCTCGATAGCTTTTAAGCCAGGGATCGTTTGGTCTTTTCCTCGATGCGTTGAACACCTAAACTACTTCGTTTTGATCAGTTTTAGTCTAGTAACTTAATCAGACTTCACCCTAAGCTAATCATTCACAAAAAAATTAGAAATCTTAGAGCAAGAAGGAGAAAAGCATCGAAAAAACCCTCTCCAAGAATGCAACAAGTTTTCCTCAGTTCTAACCCTGAAATCGAAAGATTTCTCATTGGAATTCGTCACCAAGTATGTGGGATTTCACTAGTGGGTTCCTTTCACCCATTGGGTCCCTAGAATGCAGTCAAATTCTTGATTCTCTATATCATGTTTAGACCTAGGGTTTCTAGAACTTCAGATTATTGTTGTGATTCAGCTGGTAGACTAATCCAAATCAGATTAACATGTTTTTGAGGAATTGTTGCTTAGCTTCTTGCATGAAACTAAGAAACCTAGTTGTGTAGATTCGTTTAGTTTATGAATTACACTTGCTAGGTCAGTTTATTCAGTTCTACACTCCCCAGTTAAGAATGTTTCATTATTAGTATATTAATGTTGTATTTTCAGTTAGCATGTTAGTATTTTGAGCTATTCATTAATACAAAATTCAGTTATAATCAGTTGGGAGTAGGCTTAATACCAAGTGGACTAAGGGTCAGTTACCCTCAGAGTCCAAGAACTACGTGCTCCCGTAGGAAAAGTCCTCTCTTTGGGCAACATTTTTAGTGATTACTCCAGTCATGCCTTTATACCCTTGGCAAGGTATATGGGGTCCTTTTGATGGGGTGATACAACATTCTCCATGGATAGCTCTCGTGGTTTTACCTCGGTTAACAGTAGCTCCAACAGTCATATTATAGTGCATTGACCAGGTTATTAGTTATAATTCAGTATTTAGTCTCAAAATGTCATGTACTTGATCATTGTATTCAGTTAGTTCAGTATTTATTATATTTCGATATTTACATCATGTTCAGATTATGTCATTGCTCTTATTGCTTTGTTAAATTATGTTTATATTATTCAGCTTTATCCTATCCTGCATACTCAGTACCCTTCAAGTACTGACGCATACTCTGCGCTACATCTTCTCATGATATAGGTTCAGGACCTCAGCATTCAGATCATTCATAGATCGGTTCCCGATCTCTAATTCGGCAGTATCTTCGAGGACATTTACATGTTTTTTCTTTAGTCATTCTTGTTTTAATTTCAATTTTGCTAGAGTTAGCTAGGGCATGTCCCAATATCTCTAGTTAGTTAGAAGCTTTCATTTAGACATATTTAGATTCATTTTTAGTTTTGAGTTTGATCTTTCAGTTGTCATTGAACTCTCAGTTTTATATATTTAGACTTAGAATGGGAATTCCGCATCATTTCACTTTATGTCATGTTTAAGCTTCCACACAGTATATCTACTTTTAGTTATCTTAGTATGCTTATGATATGCCAATAGGGTTAGCTTGGGGTCACTCGTGATCCTAGGTCATGTGACCACGTCCTGGGGGTAGCCTCGGGGCGTGATAAACTTGGTATCACAACATTAGGCTTAAGAGTCCTAGGATGTTTGAAAAGCTGCACCAAGTAGAATCCCTTTCATGAGTGTGAAGCGCGCCACACCTATGAGGGAAAGGCTACAAAGTATCTTAGGAAAAACTTCACTTTTTTGATATTCTTATCGTGTGTGGGTATGATCTTCTTTCTAACTCGACGTTATGCATTTTTAGATTACGCCTCCTCGTAGAGCTTACGCGAGAAATGCTAATGCCCGCAGCGTTACGGCAGCTCCTCCAGTCTCAGATCATGAGGTTTCAGATGCAGAGTTTTGGAACGTTATTCTGGTTTTGGCTCAGAGTGTAGCCAACCAGAACAATCAACAGGTTCCAGTTCCTGCGAATGCTAGTGGTGGATCAATGGCAGATAGGGTCCGTGATTTTGTTCGGATGAATCCACCTGAGTTTCTAGGGCCGCAACTTGGTGAAGATCCCCAGAACTTTATTAATAAGGTTAAGAAGATCTTTGGAGTGATGCAAGTAACTGGAAATGATAGGGTAGAGTTGGCGTCCTACCAGCTCAAGGATGTAGCTCACATATGGTTCACGTAGTGGAAAGAAAACACGGGTGAGAATGCAGCTTCTATGATTTGGGAGTGTTTTACCGGAGCTGGTTATTTCCAAGAGAGTTGAGAGAGGCTAAAGCTCAGGAGTTCATG
Organism: Solanum gracilifrons; assembly: GCA_029582605.1. Lineage (NCBI taxonomy): Eukaryota > Viridiplantae > Streptophyta > Magnoliopsida > Solanales > Solanaceae > Solanum > Solanum gracilifrons. The sequence goes on along the minus strand of JAJOOH010000539.1, from coordinate 28,007 downwards.
AATTTGAGGCAAGGTTCTATGCCAATCCAAGAGTACCCACTCAAGTTCACCTAGCTCTCTAGGTATTCTCTACGCATGGTTCCCGATCCCAGGGCATAAATGAGTAAGTTCTTATTTGGAGTTTCTGACTTGGTGAAAACAGAGTGCAGAAATACGATGTTGTTAGAGGATTTGAATATCTCTAGGCTCATGACTCATGCTGAGCAAGTTATGGGAGATAAGCTTAGGAAACAGGCTAAGGACAATAAAATTGCTACGACATGCAACTATGAGTACTCTCAGCAGAAATCGGGTGGTTGAAATTGCTCAGAGTTTCAACAAAAGTATTCAGCTCCAACACCTTCATCAGCTAGTGTTCCATCCTCCAGGTTTCGACCGGATCAGAAAAGTAGGGCATCAAGCTTTAAGTCTGAGGGGAGTTTTTCGGTTACTAGGACCAACCCAACTTGTGCAAAGTGTGGTAATAACAATCTGGGTGAGTGTCTTGTAGGAAAGGATGGATGTTTTGGGTTCATCAGACTGGTCATAAATTAAGGGATTGCCCTTCTTCTAAACAAGGACAAGGAGGTAACAATGGTAGGGCCTAGTCTACAACTTCAGCAGCACCAACAGGTTGCCCGACTCAGCAGGGTACTTCATCTGGTACAGTTGGTGGTCAGCGCCAGAACAGGTTGTATTCTGTCCAGGCTCGCTAGGATCAAGAAGACTCTACTGATGTGGTAACTGGTACATTATGAGTCTATTAATTAGAAGCTTATACTATGTTAGATCCAAGGGCTACTTTTTCCTTTGTAACTCTTTATATAGCAGTAAACTTCGATGTCAGTCCAAAAACTCTCTCAGAATCCTTCTCAGTCTCTACTTCAGTCGGTGACCCAGTTATAGCTAGATGGATATCCAAAAATTTGCCTATCACAGTCTCTTAGAAAGTCACCTTAGCAGACCTTATAGAGTTAGAAATGGTGTACTTTGATATCATTCTAGGCATGGATTGGTTACATTCATGTTATGCCTCAGTCGATTGTAGAACTAGGATCGTTCGTTTTCAGTTTCCAGACAAGCCAATTTATAATAGAAGGGCGGTAGCTCAATCCCTACGGGTCGATTCATTTCGTACCTTAAGGCCAGAAAGATGATTTCCAAGGGGTATCTATATCATGTAGTTCGGGTTAAGGATTCAAGCTCCGAAACCCAAACTTTTGATTTAGTTCCAGTAGTTAAGGAGTTTCCAAAGGTGTTTCCAGAAGATCTTCTCGGAGTTCCTCCCGAAAGGGAAATCAACTTTGGAATTGATCTCCTCCTAGATGCCTAGCCTATTTCTATTCCTCCTTATAGAATGGCGCCAGCTGAGGTTAAGGAATTGAAAGAGCAATTGGAAGACCTTCTAGATAAAGGCTTCATCAGACCCAGTATTTCCCCATGGGGTGCTCAAGTGTTGTTTGTGAAAAAGAAAGATGGATCTCAGGATGTGCATTGACTATCGGTAGTTGAACAAAGTCACAATCAAGAATAATTACCCTATCCCCGAGATTGGTGACTTGTTCGACCAACTACATGGTGCTAGTCATTTTTCGAATATAGACCTCAGATCCAGTTATCCTCAGCTCAGAGTCAGAGATAGTGACATTCCAAAAAAGCCTTCAGAACTTGGTATGGTCATTATGAATTTGTAGTTATGTCATTTGGACTAAACAATGTTCCTGCAGCTTTCATGGATTTGATGAACATGGTGTTCAAGCAGTATTCGGACTTATTCGCTATCATCTTTATTGGTGATATCCTCATTTAATCTGGGAATGAGGAAGAAGATGCTACTCCTTTGAGAGTTGTCCTGAAAATTCATAAAGATCGCTAGTTATTCGCTAAGTTTAGCAAATGTGAGTTTTGGGTACAATCAATTGCTTTCCTTGGGAATATTGTGTCTACTGAAGGGATCCGAGTGGATTCTCAGAAAATAGAGGTAGTGAACTTATGGCCCAGACCTATTGGTACGCTCAAATTACACCTCCCTAAAGAAGTATAAGTGATCGTTGTCAAATAAAAAAACCCAACTTGTAGGTTGGGGTCAATCCCACGAGGAATATGGTTCAAACTTAAACTTAACTCACTATTAAATCCGTTTAGTCAGACTACTTTTAAGACAAGTAAATAAGGGGGGGAGGGGATTTGTGTAAGAAAATAACTGATAGTTGTTTAAGTAACAATTGAGCAAGAGTCCAACTTTGTTGTTATCAATGAGAGAGAGAAACTAGGGTGTATGTGTTCCCCATAAGCTCTTAACACGGTAATCCTAATAATAGTAATCATTTCCTAGTGCTTTACATTCAAAGTTGGTAAGATATGTATCCCTAAGTGATTAGTCCTCCAACTAAGGAATTTCACTTCACACCTTGGTTCGGTTACGTGTGTATACATTACTAACCCTTACCTTTACTTCAGATTAAACATCACATCAATAAATGGATTAGTTTTCACCCTCGCACAAATTGATATTAGACTATTACATAGTATCACACTAAATCTCTATTGATAATTCTTTTCTTATTAACTACCTCCTTGGTTCGGGAAGTAGCAACAAGGTGAGTTCTAATGTTGGCTACTGTTAAAAAGACTTCTAAGCAAAAGAAATACCAATACATGCATCAACACTATTTAAGAATTACTTAGTTATTATTCATATGTTCTTAATTGCTCATGGGTCCCACAACCCTAGTTGTGGATTTAGTTACTCATGCTTAAAAGAACACAATTCATATTTTTGTAAAGAGAATTCATGAACTTACATTTAGAATAGAAGAAACCCGTAATCTCTAATTGAATTTCAAAGTGAAAATCTTATATATCGAAATCTGGAAATCAAATTCCCAAAGTTTGCAAGTTAATTCCAAAAAAAATATCAAGATCTAAAATTAAAAAATAGTGTCTAATCCCCAAAAATGAGGTTTACATACCTTATTTATAGAAAAACATGTACTAAACATAAAGGAAACAAAATAAGGAAATAAACTTTCTGGACGCGGCTTTGATCGACGACTCGACCTACTGATTGTGGGTCGACCTACGGTCCGTAGGTCCCCTCTGTTGGTCAACACTTATAACTTTTCTGCATAGGCTGGAACCTTCAACTCCCAGTTCATCAATGAAAGATGTGCAGTACGGACCGTAGGTTGACCTACGATCCATCTGTGGCTCCACACTTAGGATTTTCATCAGGTACTGGAACTTCAACTCTTTGAACACTTTCTACGGACGTGAAGGATGGTTGTAGGTCCCTTCGTAGTTCCACACTTGGTTAGGGTTCCCTGATGCTCCTATCTACGCCTACTATCGACGAACCTTCATAGGACCTACGGACCTGGTCAACACTCAGGTCCTGAACATTCAGATCACGCATAGATCGATTCCCGATCTCCAGTTCAGAAGTATCAGTGGTGAGTCCTCATTCTTCGAGGACAGTTTACAAGTCTTTTCTTCAGTGATTCCTATTTTAGTTTCAGTTTTGTTAGAGTTAGCTGGGGCATGTCCCATGTAACACCCCGTATCCGAAACAGACCAAAAATGCAAATTTTTAGAAGTAGCAGGTGCAACCCACGGTTGCCACCCACGAACCGTAGGTCAGACCGCGGCTCGTGCTGGTTGTCTGTGGTTCACAACTACAACCCCTCCCCAAACTTAGCTCAGAAAATCGGCTAAGTCTCAACACACGGGCTTAACCACGGTCTGTAGGCCAGACCACGGTCCATAGTATGTATTCATGGATCGATGCTCCCTTTACCCAGCCTCTGACCCGAACGATGGCCTACCAACACGGACCGTCATTCGATCCACGGTCCGTAGGTCTGATCGTTGGTGAAGGCCAACAACTAATTAGGGGGAAATTACTAATTATGTCAAATTCAAATGGTCATCACTCCCATGACAAGTGGAATTATCTGTCCCATTACCTATGATATGATAGATAATTGAATTTTCTTTCCAATGCTACCGAGTTTGCTAAAATCTGACCATCGAGTAAAAATTTTGCTCGTTTTAGTGAAGCTGTGTCTTTTGGTCTTTTGGTCTTTTCCTATTTTGTTGGACCCCTAAGTTACGTCGTTCAGACCCTAAATTATGAGGGTTTAGTCAATTTTAGCCTAGAAACATAACTAGAACTTACCTATGTCAAATCAATAATCAAAACATAGAAAATTAGAAGCAAAAGAGATGAAAAATGTCAAGAATGCAGCAAGGTTCCATCAGTTCCAGCCCCGAAATCTAAAGATTTCTCTATGGAATTCATCACCAGGTATGTGGGATTTCACTAGTGGGTTCCTTTTGCCCATTAGGTCCCTAGAACTAAGTCAGTTTCTTGATTCTCTTACTATGAACAGACCTAGGGTTCCTAGAATTTCAGCAGATTATCATGAATTACTTATGAATATATCCCTAATCAGATTATCATGTTTGTACTTAGTTTATTGCATGAATTTCAGAACCCTAACTATGTATTTCTTTAGTTCTTGAATTACACATGCTAAGTCAGATATTTAAGTTATTTAGATATACATGCTCTAGTTTTGAATGCCACATTATCAACATATTTCAGCATAAACCCTATTTTGAGTTATAAATCTTGAGAAGCTTTTTTTAAGACTACACTTGAGTTTTAAACTTAGTTTTTGAGAAAGTTAAGATGAGTTTTGAGAAAGAGCTTCTAAAACATGATTAGTATGACAATCGAGTAGGTCATCAGTGTATGAACAGTATGGTATCTAGATATACCATTAATGTTTATGCAGTAAAACTTCCTAAGTCATCAATGATCATAGTATAATATGATTTTGAATTGTTTTTTAAGAAGGAGTTTTCAAGTATGATTATCTACATGTCAGTATTTTGAGCTATTCAATATTTCAGTCATAGTGTATTCAATTATACATGTGTCAGTTATGAATGCATCATTATCATATTAAATATTGCATTCTCAGATTGCATGTTCAGTTTTGAGCTATCCATTATATACAGAAACTTAGTCATAATGTGTTAACCACTTAATATATTGGGAGTAGCATAATACCGAGTTGGACTAGGGTTTAACGTACCCATATTGTCCCATAACTACGAGCCACATAAGTGTAAGTCCCCTCTTTGAGAAATATCAGTTAGTGATTACGCCTGTCATGCCTCTATATCTTTGGCCGGGTATATTGGGTCCTCTCGATGGGGCTTATACAACGGACTCCACATTTAACTCATGTGGTTTTATTGTCGGTTATTAGTAGGTCCCACAGCTCATTGAAATTCTATTGCATTGCCCTCATTTATAGTACAGTCAGTATTCAGTTTCAGCATGTTATAAATTTTGTCATTGTATTCAGTTAGCTCAGGATTCAGTATCTATATCATGTTCAGATTATGCTCTCGCTTTATTGCTCATTCAATTATATGTTTATTTCAGCTTTATTCTATCCTGCATGCTCAGTACCTTTCAAGTACTGACGCATACTCTGTACTACATCTTTTTGTGATGTAGGTTCAGGTTCTCAGCATCCATATCACGCTTAGATTGGTTCCCGATCTTCAGTTCAGCAGCATCAGTGGTGTGTCCTCATTCTTCGAGGACTAGTGACTTGTTTATATTTATCGCTTTTAGTTTGTATTTCAGTTTTGCTAGATCTAGTTGGGACATGTCCCAACATTTCTAGTAAGTTTAGTGGATTATTTCAGACATAGTTAGATTCAACTTAGTATTGAGTTTATATTTTCTTTGTATTAAACTCATCAGTTTTCATTCATCTCCGTTATAGTATATGGGTATTCCCCATTTTTGTCATTTTATTTATGATTATAGTTTCCGCATTAGTTTATTATTCAACTTATCTTTAGTATGCTCATGATCATGCCAGCAGGGTTAGCTTGGGATTAGTTGTGGTTCTAGGTCCCATCTCCGCGTCTCGGGGGTAGTCTCAAGGCGTGACTAACTTGGTATCAGAACATTAGGTTTAAGGGTCCTAGGATGTCTGAAAATCCGCACTAAGTAGAGTCATTTTCATGGGTGTGAAGTGCACCACATCTAATGATAAGGATGCTACGAAGTGTTTTAGGAAGAATCTTTATTTACTTGTTACTATTATCCTGCGTAAGGTATGATCTAAATCTATTCTAACTGGACGTTCTATGTTTCAGCGATCATGCCTTCCAGTAGAGCTAACGCTAGGAATGTGAATGCCAGGAATGCTAATGTAGTTCCTCTAGTCAAAGATCAGGAAGTTTCGAATGCAGAGTTTCAGAACGCTATTCAACTTTTGGCTCACAGTATGAATAATCAGAACAATCAGCAGGTTGAGGGAGATAAACTTAGGGAAATCGCTAAGGTAAACAAGAAAGAATAATCAGAACAATCAGCAGGTTGAGGGAGATAGACTTAGGGAAATCGCTAAGGTAAACAAGAAAGCTAGAATAAGGAACTGTGAGTACTTTCAACAGAAATTGGGTGGTGGAAATCAGTCACAGTTTCGACAAGATTAGAATAGTAGTGCACCACGCTCTAAGTCTCAGGGAAATGTTTCAGGAAATAGGACCTACCCAACTTGTCCAAAGTGTGGTAAGAGCCATCCAGGCGAGTGTCTTGCAAGCAAAGAAGGATGTTTTAGGTGTGGTCAGTCTGGCCATAGGGTGAAGAATTTCCCTTCTACCAGGAAGGGGCAAGAAAGTAATAATACTAGGGCTCAGTCTATAGATCCAACATTACCGGCAGGTCACCCAACTCAACATGGTGTGTCATCTTTTATAGGTGGCAGTCAGCGCCAAGGCAGGCTTTATGCTCTCCAGGCTCACCAGGGCCAGGAAGATTCTCCTGATGTGATCACTAGTATGTTTCAAGTCCTTCTTTAGATGTTTTGTAGTGTTAGATCCAAGGGTTACTCTTACCTTTGTAACTCTCTTTATAACAGTAATCTTAGGAGTTAGTCTAGAAACTTCTTCAGAACCCTTCTCAGTCTCTACCCCAGTTGGTGACCTAGTTATAACTAGACGAGTATACAGAAACTGCCCTATCTCAGTCTCTCGGAAAGATACCTCAGCAAATCTTGTAGAGTTAGAAATGGTAGATTTCGATATAATTCTAGGCATGGATTGGTTTCAGTTCTGTCATGCCTCAGTCGATTGTAGAATTCGGGTTGTTCAGTTCCAATTTCCAAACGAGCCAGTCTTAGAATAGAAGGGTAGTAGCTAAGTGCCTAGATGTCGATTATCTCTTACCTTAAGTCTAGAAAGAGGTGAATCTAAAGGGTGGTGTAGCACATATTGAGGAAAAATGGAAGAAAGTAGGAAAAGATGTTCATCGGCTTGCTCTCTTAGGATTTAGTCTTACTAACACATCAGATAGGGGTGTGATGGTCCAGAATAGAGCAAAACCTTCATTGTTAGTGGAGGTTAAGGGAAACAAGACAATGATCCTATATTATTTCAGTCAGAAGGTGCAGTTCAACAACAAAAAGTTAAGGTTTTCTCCCAAGGGGGAGATGGTCGCTTATGTGTTCCCTAGGTGGATGAGTAGGTGAAGCAGCCTTCATAGGACTAGATTCAGTTCACGAAGCTATGGATAAAGTGCCACACATTAGAGATAGACTTAAGATAGCCTAGAGTCGCTAGAAATCTTATGCAGATGTAAGGAGAAGGGAACTAGAGTTCCAAGTTGATGATTGGGTCTTCCTGAATATGTCACCTATGAATGGGGTGATGAGGTTTTGCAAGAAAGGGAAGCTCAGTCCCAGATATATAGCCCCTTAAAAGATTTTGAAAAGGATTGGTAAAATGGCTTATGAGTTAGAGTCGCCAGTAGAATTAGCAGTAGTGCATCTGATTTTCACATTTCACTTTTGAAGAAGTGTGTAGGTGATCCAGCATCCATAGTGCCATAAGAGAATGTGGCCGTGAAAGATAGTCTCTCATATGAGGATGTACCAGTTGAGGATTTTGATCGTTAGGTTAGAAGGTTGAGAAATAAAGAAGTCGATTCAGTCAAGGTTTTGTCGAGGAGTCAGTCCGTAGAGGGAGCTACTTGGGAAGCAGAAGCAACCATGAAGTCTAAGTATCCTCATCTCTTCCCTTCCGATTCCATTCCAGCTTGAGGTAATAGTTCCTCTTCAGTTTTTTAGTCATTCATGCGCTAATTCAGTCTTATTATTTTGTTCCTTCAGTCAGCCTTGCATTTTCAGTGTATTTGCATGTTCTTCGAACTCAGTTCAGTCAGAAATTAGTTTCTAGTACTTAGTGGTAGGGATTGCAGCTTCTTCCCTCCATACTCGGATAGTTTAGTCTTCATTCGAGGATGAATTATCCCAAGGGGGAGATAATGTAGCACCCCGTATCTAAAACATACCAAAAATACAGATTTTGAGAAGTTGCTGGTGCAACCCACGGTTGCCACCCACGGACTGTAGGTCAGATCACGGTCCGTGCTGGTGGTCTGTGGTTCACAACTGCAACCCCTCCCCAAACCCAGCTCAAAAAATCACCTAAGTCTCGACCCACGGACAGACCCACGATCCGTAGGCCAAACCACGGTCTATGGTTTATGTCCGTGGATCGAGACTCCCTTTACCCAATCTTTGACTCGAACGACGACCAACCAGCATGAACCGTCATTCGATCCACGGTCCTTAGGTTTGATGGTTGGTGAAGGCCAGCAGCCAATTAGGTGGAAATTGCTAATTGGGTCAACTTCAAATGGTCATCATTTCCATGCACAAAAGGAATAATGTGTCCCATGACCTATGATATCATAGATAATTGAATTCTCTTTCCAACGCCACCATGTTTTCTAAAATTTGACCTCCGAGTAAAAAGTTTGCTTGTTTTAGTGAAGCCATGTCGGGCAAACTTGACCTATGACCCCAAACAATGGACCGTAGGTCCCGTTCGTCGGTCACTCCGACAACAGTTAAGTCAGGGGTCTTTTGGTCTTTTCCTATTTTGTTGGACCCCTAAGTTACGTCATTTAGACCCTAAATTATGAGGTTTTAGACAGTTTAAGCCTTGAAACATAACTAGAACATACCTAAGTCAAATCATTAATCAAAACATAGAAAATTAGAAGCAAGAGACGAGAAAAAGGTCAAGAAACCTAATTCAAGAACACAGCAAGGTTCCATAAGTACCAGCCCTGAAATCTAAAGATATCTCTGTGGAATTTGTCACCAGGTATGTGGGATTTCACTAGTGGGTTCCTTTTACCCATTAGGTCCCTAGAACTCAGTTAGTTACTTGATTCTCTTACTATGAACAGACCTAGGGTTCCTAGAATTTCAGCAGATTATCATGAAATACTTATGAATATGTCCCAAATTAGATTATCATGTTTGTACTCAGTTTATTGCATGAATTTCAGAACCCTAGCTATGTAGTTCTTTAGTTCTTGAATTGCACATGTTAGGCAAGATATTTCAGTTATTCAGATATACATGCTCCATTTTTGAATGCCACATTATCAGTATATTTCAGCATAAAGCCTATTTTGAGTTATAAATCTTGAGAAGCTTTTTTTAAGACAACACTTAAGTTTTAAACTGAGTTTTTGAGAAAGTTAAGATGAGTTTTGAGAAAGAGCTTCTAAAACATGATTAGTATGACAATCGAGTAGGTCATCAATGTATGAACAGTATGGTATCTAGATATACGATGAATGTTTATGCCGTATGACTTCCCAAGACATCAATGATCATAGTATAATATGATTTTGAATTGTTTTCTAAGAAGGAGTTTTCAAGTATGAGTATCCACATGTCAGTATTTTGAGCTATTCAGTATTTCAGTCATAATGTAATCAGTTATACATGTCTTAGTTTATGAATGCATCACTATCAGATTTATTGTTGAATTCTCAGATTGGATGTTCAGTTTTGAGCTATCCATTATATACAGAAACTCAATCATAATGTGTTAACCACTTAATCTATTGGGAGTAGCATAATACCGAGTTGGACTAGGGTTCAGCGTACCCATATAGTCCCAGAACTACGAGCCACGTAGGTGTAAGCCCCCTATGTGGGCAACATCAGTTAGTGATCACGCTAGTCATGCCTCTATACCTTAGGCCGGGTATATTGGTTCCTCTCGATGGGGCATATACATCGGACTACACGTTTAGCTCATGTGGTTTTATTGTCAGTTATTAGTAGCTCCCACAGTTCACGCAGATTCTATTGCATTGACCTCATTTATAGTACAGTCAGTATTCAGTTTCAGCATGTTATAAAATTGGTCATTGCATTAAGTTTTCTTAGTATTCAGTATCTATATCATGTTCAGATTATGCTCTTGCTTTATTGCTCGTTCATTTATATGTTTATTTCAGCTTTATTCTATCCTGCATGCTCTGTACCTTTCAAGTACTGACGCATACTCTGCGCTACATCTTCTAGTGATGTAGGTTCAGGTTTTCAGCATCTAGATCATAGTTAGATCTGTTCCCGATCTTCAGTTCAGCAGCATTAGTGGTGAGTCCTCATTCTTCGAGGACTAGTGACATGCTTATCTTTATTGCTTTAAGTCTATAGTTTTAGTTTTGCTAGAACTAGTTGGGACATATCCCAACATTTCTAGTAAGTTTAGCAGCTTATTTCAGACATAGTTAGATTTAGCTTAATATTGAGTTAATATTTTCTTTGTAGTAAACTCCTCAGTTTTCATTCATCTCATTTATTATATATGGTTATTCCCCATTTTTTTAATTTTATTTATGAATATAGGTTCCGCATCAGTTTATTAATCAATTTATCTTTAGTATGCTCATGATTATGCCAACAGGGTTAGCTTGGGATCACTTGTGGTCCTAGGTCCCGTCACCGTGTCTCGGGGGTAGTCTCGGGGCGTGACATCCTAGCATCTCTAGTCAGTTAGAGTCTTTCATTCAGACATATTTAAATGTAGTTTTAGTTTTGAGTTTGATCTTTCAGTTGTTATTGAACTCTCAGTTTTATATATTTAGATTTAGAATGGGTATTCCCCATCATATCACTTTATGTCATTTTTTATCTTCCGCATAGTATTTCTACTTTCAGTTATCTTAGTATGCTTATGATACTCCAGCAGGGTTAGCTTGGGGTCATTCATGATCCTAGGTCCCGTGTCCACGTCCTGGGGGTTGCCTCGGGGCATGACACTTACCTTGGGAAGTGAGGACACACCTTTTCGGTGTTGGGTAGACACCGGATTCCATGGTACAGCTCAGATCGTATCTATGTCAGGTAAATGTAAATATACCACAATAATGAACTAAGGTTATTTTAAGAAGTATCTCAAAAGTGTTTTAAAGATTTTTAGCTTGCATTGACCATTTTTATGATTTATGTTTTCTAACCCCTTTATCTTGTGGTTTAACTTGGTCATTGCATGTCATGTAAAGTCCCTTTTTGATGTGATATTAGAACTCTTAATGTAGGAAATATAGAAGGAGAATACTATCTTTAGAGAATGCTCAAATTTTATATAGGCTACTTAAGGCCACTTGAGATAATTAGAATCATCAATACATCTCTATTTATACTACTCAAAATATAAAACTAAAGGTTTTGCACAAATAACTAGATACATGTATCACAATTTATTAGATACATGTATTACTAACTCCTAAAATACTTCTTGAAAAACTAAGAGACAATATTGGAAGACTAAACATCAAGGTGTGAATGCATTAATTCCTACACTCCCCCTTAATATATTCACTTGAAAACTCCAATGCCTTCTCGAAGATAGCGAAACGTTTCTCTAGGAAGTGCTTTTGGTGAAGATGTCAGCAAGTTGTTCTTCTGTCTGACAATAATTGCAACTGATTTTTTCCTTTCTCTTGTGCTTTTGAATATCTCCATCTTGATTAGACTTAAAACTTCTCTTTCTTTGGGTCACACATTCCTAAGTTTTTTTTTTTCAATCATCCGAATTTTTTCAGCTATGACTTTATTCCAAACATCATGCTTCAATGTCTCCTCATAATTTTCTTGTTCCACACCGGCAAAGTTGCATCTTTGATGAATATCACTAAACTTTTTTGTTTCTCTTGGAAGTGTTTCTTCATCATTTGAATCTGAGATTTCTCCCTATCGAAGGACGTTATCCTCTTCCTCTTCTTCTTCTTGATTTGACATATCTAAAGATATGATAGAAGTATTCTCTACCTTATTCTCAGTATGTATCTTAGGAAGGCCTTACACCATGTCTTTTTGCTTGAGAAGCTTCAAACCATGAAATTTCAAGTGACAATATCTTTTGTGCTAAAACCATGAATCATCTACAACTTTATTTTTTTAATGCATTGTAATGAAACTGCAAAGGAAATTTTCATTTTATGATCTCTACTTCAACAATGACTTAATTTGGCACAATATTATCATAAATCTTGCAATAATTATTTCTAAAGACAAGATAATAACCATTTTCCATGAATTGACCAAAACTAAGCAAATTTTCTTCCAAGTCAGGAACATAAAGCATATCATGAATTTGCTTACTGCTCATTTTTAGGTTGATCGAAATGGTACCTTTACCTTTTGCATCAACTAAGACTCCATTACCCATTGTAACTTTAGTAGTGATGCTATGACTGATTGAAAGGAAGGTATTTTCATCTGCAGTCATCTAATTGCTACAACCATTATCAACATACCATTCATTAATTTTTATTGACGCATCAGATTGAGAAGCAAAGAAAAGATTTTCTTCCCTTTTTTCCTCCTGTTTTACACAAAAAATTCCATGCTCCCGTCGCTTGTGCCAGCAATCCTTCTCAATGTAGCCAAACTTTTTACAAAAGTTACATTGGAGCTTGCCTTTATGCTAACATTTTGCATCATTGTGATTAGTCCTTTTTTAAATTTTACAAAAAAGACTAGTACTTTTATCACCATTTTCTTCAACCTTCTTAGAAGAATCGTCATTATCCTGCTTCTTTTCTGGATTGTAATTCTTCATTTGCTGATTTTCTGAGAAATTTTGAAAATTCTCATTTGTTCTAGACTGAAAAGCCGTCTCTTTGGGTTGATCTTAATGAAAAAAAGCTTCACTTCTCGTGTGCACGAAATGATCCAACTAGCTCTTTGATAGAAAGCTTAGAAAGATCTTTTGTCTCCTCAGTGATAGCAATAATGTACTCATACTTTTCTATGACACGAGTTAGAATCATATTCACAACTTGTTGGGTAGAAATTGTATCACCATGATTTCTTATTTTGTCAACAATATTCATGACTCTTGTGCAATATTCATCTATTTTTGCAGATTCTATCATCTTCAAAATTTGAAACTCTCTTCTTAGAGTTTGAAGATTTATAGTGCGTACCTTTTCGTTATTATAAACCACTATATCTAGAGACTCCCAAGCTTCCTTTGTAGTCTTACAAGTAACAATTTTTACAAAATATGCTCTTGAGACTCCCATTTGGATTTTTGACAAGGCTTTTGCATCTTGACAATACTTAGCTTCAAGACTTTCATCTCTCCTACTAAAAGTTCACCATTATTTTCTGGCTCTTCATAGCCATTTACAACAATAGTCCACAAACCTTAAGTTTTTAGATATGTTCTCATTCTTATCTTATAGTATTTAAAATCATTTTCATTAAAAAAAAAAAGGAGTAAGAACATCTGAGGAATCAACACCTTCATTTGTTTTGGATGAGATTTTGTTTTCTTCAACTAACCTCATATTAAGAACGAAAAATTGCTCTGATACCAAATTGTAATAAATATAGAAGGAAAATACTATCTTTAGAGAATGCTTAAGTTTTATATAGGTTACTTAAGGCCAATTTAGATGATTTGAATTATCAATACATCACTATTTATACTACTCAAAATATAAAACTAAAGGTCTTGCACAAATAACTTGATACATGTATCATAATTTATTAGATAATTGTATTACAAATTTCTAAAAAACTTCTTGAAAAACTAAGAGATAATATTGGAAGACTAAACATCAAGGTGCGAATGCATTAATTCCAAAGCTCCCCCTTAATACATTTGCTTGAAAACTCCAATGCCTTATCGAAGATAGCAAAACTTTTCTCTTGGAAGTGCTTTTGGTGACGATGCCAGCAAGTTGTTCTCCTGTCGGACAATAATTGCAACTGAATTTCACCTTTCTCTTATGATTTTCAATATCCCCTTCTTGATTAGACTTACAACTTCTCTTTATTTGGGTATAGTCACAAACTCCCAAGGATTATTATTTTTTCAATCATCCTCAACATTTTTGTTTCTCTTGGAGGTGGTTCTTCATCATCTGAATCTGTGATTTCTCCCCCTTGAGGGACATCTTCCTCTTCCTCTTTTTGATTTGACACATCTAAAGATATGATAAAAGTATGCTATACCTTATTCTCAGTATGTGTCTTAGGAAGGCCTTCCACCATGTCCTTTTAGTTGAAAAGCTTCAAACCATGAAAATTCAAGTGAAAAAATCTTTTGTGACAAAGCCATGAATCATCTACAACTTCAATTTTTAATGCATTGTAATGAAATTGCAAAGAAAAATTTATTTTTACCATCTCTACTTCAACAATGACTTAATTTGGCCCAATTTTATCATAAATCGTGCAATAATTTCCATTATTCATGAATTGACCAACACTAAGTAAATTTTCTTCCATGTTAGGAACATAAAGTACATCATGAATTTGCTTACCGCTCCATTTTAGGTTGACGAAATGGCACCTTTACCTTTTGCATCAACTAAGGCTCCATTACTCATTCTCACTTTAGTAGTGATGCTACTATTGATTGAAAGGAAATTCTTTTCATCTCCAGTCATGTAACTGCTACAACCGCTATCAAAAGACCATTCATTAATTTTTGCTGAAGCATCAGATTGAGAAGCAAAGAAAAGATTTTCTTCCCTTTTTCCTCCTGTTATACACAAAAAAATTCTTGCTCCCATTGCTTGTGCCAGCAATCCTTCTCAATGTCGCCAAATTTTTACAAAAGTTACATTGGGACTTGCCTTTAGGCCAATATTTTTCTTCATTGTGATTAGTCCTTTTGCAAATTTTCCAAAAAAGACTAGTACTTTTATCACTATTTTTTCAACCTGCTTGGAAGAATCATCATGATACTGCTTCCTTTTTGGATTGTATTTTATATTTTACTGATTTTCTGAGAAATTTTGAAAATTCTCATTAGTTCTGGACTGAAAAGCCATCTCTTTGGTTTGATCTTAATGAAAAAAAGTTTCACTTCTCGTGTGTACGAAATGATCCAACTAGCTCTTTGATAGAAAGCTTAAAAAAATCTTTCGTGTCCTCAGTGATAGCAATATTGAACTCATACTTTTCTATGACACTAGTTAGAATTTTTTCCACAACTTGTTGGGCATAAATTGTATCACCATGATTTCTCATTTTATTAACAATATTCATGACTCTTGTGCAATATTCATCTATTTTTGCAGATTCTATCATCTTCAAAATTTGAAACTCTCTTCTAAGAGTTTGAAGCTTTATAGTGCGTACCTTTTCGTTATTATATACATCTGTTTCTAGAGATTCCCAAGCTTCCTTTGTAGTCTTACAAGTAGCATTTTTTACAAAATATGCTCTTGAGACTCTCATTTGGATATTTGACAAGGCTTTTGCATCTTGACGATACTTAGCCTCAAGACTTTCATCGCTGCTACCAAAAGTTCACCTTCATTTTCTAGCTTTTCATTTCCATTTACAACAATAGTCCACAAACCTTAAGTTTTTATATGTATTCTCATTTTTATCTTGTAGTATTTAAAATCATTTCCATCAAAAAATGGAGTAAGAACAACTGAAGAATCAACACCTTCATTTGTTTTGGATGCGCTTATTTTTTCTTCAACTAACCTCATATTAAGAACGAAAAATTGCTCTGATACCAAATTGTAGTATATATAAAAGGAGAATACTATCTTTAGAGAATGCTCAAGTTTTATATAGGTTACTTAAGACCAACTGAGATGATTTTAATCATCAATACATATACTACTCATAATATAAAAATAAAGTTCTTATACAAATAACTAGATACATGTATCACAATTTATTAGATATATGTAATACAAACTTCTAAAAGACTTCTTGAAAAACTAAGAGACAATATTGGAAGACTAAACATCAAGGTGCGAATGCATTAATTCCAACACTCCCCCTTAATGTATTCATTTGAAAACTACAATGTCTTCTCGAAGATAGAAAAACTTTTCTCTTGGAAGTGTTTTTTTCTAAGATGCCAGCAAGTTGTTTGTCACGACCCGACTCTACACCCTGGATGTGGCCGGCAGTCAAGAATCATTGCTGGTCCCCAAGCGAACCCTCATCCTGGCTGAGTACAAGCGAAAGACTAACTTAAGCATGCAAAAGCTTAAAACTGATTAAAATTTATTAAACAGAACTTTTCAAAACTTCAACTCAAATGAACAACTTAGAATAAAATAATTTATTCAACTCGCCATAGAATAGGCAACTTAAGTCTTTGAAACATTTAATAAAATAAATGAATAATACAGACTATCTATGAAGCCTTATAACTGATAATGATGGAAGTCGGGAACCCATGACATCCTGACTGAACTGAAAAGTAAATAAAATCCTCCGGAAGCAAAGAGGCTTATAGTAGCTAACTCGAACTCTAGGATGTATCAACGAAACTCATGTTCATGATCCTGAATACCTGTGTCTGCATCCTGAGAAGATATAGGCCAAATGGCTCAGTACGTGGAATGTACGAGCATGTAAGAGGAATTCTAAAGCATAACATAAGCTTGAAACTTGATAAAAAGAAACATACTTACCTCTTTTCAATCTTGCTCAACTCAAGGAATACATAAGGATACTCAAAACTACTGAAACTTACTCAACTCAGAAGTACTCAAGGATAAGATACTCAACTCAGAGAATAGATACTCAACTCAAAGATATGATATTCGACTCCGGGTACTCTACTCTGGATACTCAACTCAATATGACTGAACTCATTTCAATATAAAGCAATTTAAAACAAGTGCAATATAAAGAAACAAATTGTTTAAAAACATGTTGTCAACTCTGTGTGTATGCAATGATACAACATAACTCTGAAATGTATGTAAAAATACAATTAACTGTGTATATAAGAATACAATAACTTCTGTGGGAGATTCTCTAACCGACAACCATCACTATGAGCCTAAGTGATGGTACAATGTTTTACCTCACGTTGCCAAGGACCGTCCTATACCTTGCCATCGGTATTAAACCTGAACTACTAAGTGGATCCACTAGTCTATCCTAAAATCATCTTAAGGAGTCATCTAAAAAGTATGATCCTTTACTACCCATAATGGCTACATGATGTATGGAGACTTGACTTATCTGAACTCGCATCCCCATATTGGTGCTCAATACTACTCCTAAAATATACTTAGCTCATATGTTTGTAAAAACAAAACTCTTTCTGTGATTTGAGATAATTTCTCAAAAACTTAGCTCAAAGGCTATCTTGGAAATCAAGGTTTCCTCTCTTGCTTTATTGTGAAAGCATTTACTCTTTAACTGAAAACTAGCCCAAAGGCTCTTTACTGAAAACTAGCTCAAAGGCTCTTTTACTGAAACACTAGCTCAAAGGCTCTTTTGAAAATCTCAGTTTTCCGTTCTTATTTAAATGTGAAAACATTTTAAACTCTTTTGGGAATACATAGTCCCCATATACTTTTGAAGAAATGAACTTCAACTTTACTCTTTACTGAACTCAAAACTTAAGTCTTAAAACAAAGTTTAAACATTTGTAAAAGACTTCTTAAAATATGGTTCATGCTGAATGATGGGCATGAACGACTCAATGCAAGGTTTTCAATAACCATAGATAGAATTCAATACTTGGAACTCAAGAACTTCAATGATATTACTCATCTCAAGATTTTTCGACTTATAGTGTTCATGCAGAATTATGGGCATGAAATATTCAACTCAAGTACTCAAAGATGCCTCTCAAAAGGGATTAGGAACACAACACTTAAAGGCTTAGAACTTGAAGATACCACTTTTCAGATGCTCAACTTACGAAGTTCATGTGAAATTATGGACATGAAACAACTCGACTCGATGGTCTACATAACTATATGGAACTCATGAATACGACTCTTCTTATTCTTTGAATAACTTCCTTAAAACTTAGTTCAAATCGATAGTTAAACTCAAAGGATTCACAATTGAACTCAAAGGTTTTCTTGAACTCTACTCTTAACTCTCTCTTGAATGTGAATTATGAATTCAAGAGTTATGGTTCATGGTAGGAAGGATATCGTGATGAGAAAGTGAACTCATGACTACATTCTCCTCATTCTCATACTCACTTGCTCGAGTCTTGAAACAAGTAATTTAAATTTTTCGAATGTTCTTCAAAGAAAAGTCAAAGGGGACTATCTCAAATGTTCGGAAGAACTCTCAAGGCTTAACTCTTAGCTCTACCTTGAATTTGGATTTATTGATTAAAGGTTATGATTCATGTTCATGGATGATTTCTAGATGTTTAGAAGTCATTTGGAGTAGTTAGAATCAATGGAAATTGTTAGGACACTTTAGAATAACTTAAATAGACTAAACGATGAAAAACTGGTGAAAAATGCCGATCCGAGAACGTCCCTGGCGCGCCACACCAGGCCCCAATTTACTGGGGCTCGTTTCTAGCGCACTACTAGCGCATTGCCCTAGCCTTCCTTGCACAACGGGGGAGATCCATGCCAGCATTGCCCCAGGCAAAACTGATGAACTTTCTAGTTTTCTGACCTTAAATCAATTTTAATCGATTTCTTTTCTCAAGTTTTCCTTAGATTCAATTACCCAACCTAAGTACACACTAATCCACTCAAAACAATCACTTTCATCTCAAGAAATCATTAAAACCCCAAAAAAATAAGATTTAGAATGAACTACAAGAACACCTATTAAGAACTTAAATCCTTCAACTGTTGAGAATGAAATTACGCTGAAAATAACATGTTTGGCATGTGGGTGAACTAACCCAATACTATGGAATCTTATATACCTCTTAGGGATCAAACCCATGGCGACAATCCATAACAACTCTCAAGAATTTTTGTGAACGCTTCAATCCTTTCTCTTTTCTCCTCTTCTCTCTTCTTCTTTTCTCTTCTTGAACTCTCAACTAAAACCCTAGGCGTAAACTAGGATTATATAACTGAACCTAATCAAATTAGACCCCTAAAATATTACTAAAAATGAATTAAATCCGATTGGGAAAGGAAAAGACCAAACCACCCCTCTAAAATTGGGTTTTGACTTTTCTTATCTAGACAGCCCAACTTTGAATGGACATATCTCCCTCATACGAACTCGAAACTTGGCAAACTAGGTGGCGTTGGAAAGATAATTCAAAGATATTCCCTACGGTATCTAGTGTCACACCTAAATCATCTTGACCTAAAAGTAATGGTCGTTTGAAGTCTATCCAAAACTCATACTTAGCTTAACTTGCAAAATTTCAGATTTTGCTATTTCCAATTTAACTCTTTTTGGAACTCAAGATGCTACATCTAGTGACATTAAAAATTAAGAAATTTTTAATTTCTTGGTAAAATTTCACTCACTACGAAGAACGGTTCGAGTCTTAGTTCAAAAATTTTCTAGGGTGTTACATTGTTCTCCTGTCTGACAATAATTGCAACTGAATTTCGCCTTTCTCTTGTGCTTTTGAATATCTCCTTCTTGATTAGACTTACAACTTCTCTTTCTTTGGGTATAGTCACACACTCCCAAGTATTATTTTTTCAATCAACCGTATTTTTTCAGTTATGACTTTATTCCAAATATCATGCTTTATTGTCTCCTCATAATTTTCTTGTTCAACACCAGTAAATTTGCATCTTTGATAAGTATCACTCAACATTATTGTTTCTCTTGGAGGTGTTTCTTCATCATCTGAATCTGTGATTTCTCCCTCATGAGGGACTTCTTCCTCTTCCTCTTCTTGATTTGAAACATCTAAAGATATGATAGAAGTATTCTTTACCTTATTCTCAATATATGTCTTAGGAAGGCCTTGCACCATGTCTTTTTGCTTGAAAAGCATCAAACCATGAAAATTCAAGTGACAAAATCTTTTGTGCCAAAGTCATGAATCATCTACAACTTCATTTTTTAATGCATTATAATGAAATTGCAAAGGAAACTTTCTGTTTATCATCTCTACTTCAACAATGACTTGATTTGGCACAATTTTATATTAAATCTTGCAATAATTATTTCTAAACACAAGATAATAACCATTTTCCATGAATTGACCAACACTAAGCAAATTTTCTTCCATGTCAGGAACATAAAGCTCACCATGAATTTGCTTACCGCTCCCTTTTAGGTTGATCGAAATGGTACCTTTACCTTTTGCATCAACTAAGGCTCCATTACACATTCTCACTTTTGTAGTGATGCTACTATTGATTGAAAGGAAAGTCTTTTCATCTGCAGTCATGTAATTGCTACAACCGCTATCAACATATCATTCATTAATTTTTACTGAATCATTAGATTGAGAAGCAAAGAAAAGATTTTCTTCCCTTTCTTCCTCCTGTTTTTTCACAAAAAAATTCTTGCTACCGTTTCTTGTGCCAGCAATCCTTCTCAATATGGCCAAACTTTTTACAAAAGTTACATTGGGGTTTGCCTTTATGCCAACATTTTTCTTCATTGTGATTAGTCCTTTTTGCAAATTTTACAAAAAAGACTAGTACTCTTATCACCCTTTTTTTCAACCTTCTTATAAGAATCATCACGATACTGCTTCCTTTTTGGATTGTAATTTCTCTTTTACTGATTTTCTGAGAAAATTCTCATTAGTTCTGTACTGAAAAGTCGTCTCATTGGGTTGATCTTAGTGAAACAAAGTTTCACTTCTCGTGTGCAAGAAATGATCCAATTAGCTCATTGATAGAAACCTTAGAAAGATCTTTCGTTTCCTCAGTGATAGAAATAATGTACTCATTTTTTTCTATGACACTAGTTAGAATCGTTTCCACAACTTGTTGGGCAGAAATTGTATCACCATGATTTCTCATTTTATTAAAAACATTCATGACTCTTGTGCAAAATTCATCTATTTTTGCAGATTCTATCATCTTCAAAATTTTAAACTCTCTTATAAGAGTTTGAAGATTAATAGTGAGCACCTTTTTGTTATTATCTACCTCTGTTTCTAGAGACTCCCAAGCTTCCTTTGTAGTCTAACAGGTAGTATTTTTTTACAAAATACTCCCATTTGGATTTTTGACAAAGCTTTTGCATCTTGACGATACTTAGCCTCAAGACTTTCATCTCTGCTACTAAAAGTTCACCATCGTTTTCTAGCTCTCCATAGCCATTTACAATAATAGTCCACAAACCTTAAGATTTTAGATGTGTTCTCATTCTTATCATCTAGTATTTACAATCATTTCAATAAAAAAAATGGAGTAAGAACAACTGAAGAATCCACATCATCATTTGTTTTGGATGCGATTTTTTTTCTTCAACTAATCTCATATTAAGAACGAAAAATTGCTCTAATACCAAATTGTAGTAAATATAGAAGGAGAATACTATCTTTAGAGAATGCTCAAGTTTTATATAGGTTACTTAAGGACAATTGAGATGATTAGGATCATCAATACATCTCTATTTATACTACTCAAAATATAAAACTAAAGGTCTTGCACAAATATCTTGATACATGTATCATAATCTATTATATGCATGTATTACAAACTTCTAAAAGACTTCTTAAAAAACTAAGAGACAATATTGGAAGACTAAACATCAATGTGTGAATGCATTAATTCCAACTCTCCCCCTTAATACATTCGCTTGAAAACTTGAATGCCTTCTCGACGATAGCAAAACTTTTCTCATGGAAGTGCTTTTGGTGAAGATGTCCGCAAGTTGTTCTCCTGTCTGATAATAATTGCAACTGAATTTCGCCATTCTCTTGTGCTTTTGAATATCTCCTTCTTGATTAGACTAACAACTTCTCTTTCTTTAGGTATAGTCACACACTCTCAAGTATTTTTTTTTCAATCATCCAAATTTTTTCAGCTATGAGTTTCTTCTAAACATCATGCTTCATTGTCTACTCATAATTTTCTTGTTCAACACCGGTAAGATTGCATCTTTGATAAGTATCACTCAATATTATTGTTTCTCTTGGAGGTGGTTCTTCATCATCTGAATCTGTTATTTCTCCCCCTTGAGGGACGTCTTCCTCTTCCTCTTCTTGATTTGACACATCTAAAGATATGATAATAGTATTATCTACCATATTCTCAGTATGTTTCTTAGGAAGGCCTTGCACCATGTCTTTTTGCGTGAAAAGCTTCAAACCATGAAAATTCAAGTGACAAAATATTTAGTGCCAAAGTCATGAATCATCTACACCTTCATTTTTTAATGCATTGTAATGAAATTTCAATGGAAATTTTCTTTTTATCATCTCTACTTCAACAATGTCTTGATTTGGCATAAATTTATCTGAAATCTTGCAATAATTATTTTTAAACACAAGATAATAACCATTTTCCATGAATTGACCAACACTAAGCAAATTTTCTTCCAAGTCAGAAACATAAAGCACACCATGAATTTGCCTACCACTCCCTTTTAGGTTGATCAAAATGGTACCTTTACCTTTTGCATCAACTAAGGCTCCATTACCCATTCTCACTTTAGTAGTGATGCTACTATTGATTTAAAGGAAAGTCTTTCATCTCTAGTCATGTAATTGCTACAACCGCTATCAACATACCATTCATTAATTTTTACTGAAAAATCAGATTGAGAAGCAAAGAAAAGATTTTTTTTCCCTTTCTTCCTCCTATTTTTTCACAAAACATTTCTTGTTCCCAAATGATTGTGCCAGCAATCCTTCTCAATGTGGCCAAACATTTTACAAAAGTTACATTGGGGCTTGCCTTTTTGCCAACATTTTTCTTCATTGTGATTAGTCCTTTTGCTAATTTTACAAAAAAGACTACTACTTTTATCACCCTTTTTTTCAACCTTCTTAGAAGAATCATCATGATCCTGGTTCTCTTTTGGATTGTAATAAATCTATTTGTGATTTTCTAAAAAATTTTGAAAATTCTCATTGGTTCTGGACTAAAAAGCCGTCTCTTTGGATTGATCTTAATGAAAAAAGCTTCACTTATCATGTGCACGAAATGATCCAACTAGCTCTTTGATAGAAAGATTATTAAGATCTTTCGCGTCCCCAGTGATAGCAATAATGTACTCATACTTTTCAATGACACTAGTTAGAATCTTTTCTACAACTTGTTGGGCAGAAATTGTATCACAATGATTTCTCATTTTATTAACAATATTCATGACTCTTGTGCAATATTCATCTTTTTTTGCAAATTCTATCATCTTCAAAATTTGAAACTCTCTCCTAAGAGTTTGAAGATTTATAGTGTGTACCTTTTCGTTATTGTAAACCTCTGTTTCTCGAGACTCCCAAGCTTACTTTGTATTCTTACAAGTAGCAAATTTTATAAATATGCTCCTGAGACTACCATTTGGATATTTGACAAGGCCTTTGTATCTTGGTGATACTTTGCCTCAAGACTTTCATCTTTGCTACTAAAAGTTCACCATCATTTTCTGGCTATTCATAGCCATTTACAACAATAGTCCACAAACCTTAAGTTTTTAGATGTGTTCTCATACTTATCATCTAGTATTTAAAATCATTTCCATCAAAAAATTTGAGTAAGAACAACTGAATAATCAACACCTTCATTTGTTTTGGATGCGATTTTTTTTTCTTTAACTAACCTAATATTAAGAACGAAAAATTGCTCTGATACCATATTATAGTAAATATAGAAGGAGAATATTATCTTTGGAGAATGCTCAAGTTTTATATAGGTTACTTAAGGCCAAATGAGATGATTAGAATCATCAATACATCTCTATTTATACTACTCAAACTATAAAACTAAAGGTCTTGCACAAATAACTAGATAAATGTATCACAATTTATTAGATACATGTATTACAAACTCCCAAAAGACTTCTTGAAAAACTAAGAGACAATATTGGAAGACTAAACATCAAGGTGCAAATGCATTAAATCCAAGACTCCCCCTTAATACATTCGCTTGAAAACTCCAATGGCTTCTTGAAGATGCCAGCAAGTTTTTCTCCTGTCTGACAATAATTGCAACTGAATTTCACCTTTCTCTTGTGCTTTTGAATATCTCCTCCTTGATTAGACTTACAACTTCTCTTTCTTTGGGTATAGTCACACACTCCCAAGTATTATTTTTTTTCAATCATCCGAATTATTTTAGCTATGACTTTATTCCAAATTATCATGCTTCATTGTCGCCTCATAATTTTCTTTTTCAACACTGGTAAAATTGCATCTTTGATAAGTATCACTCAACATTTTTGTTTGTCTTGGAGTTGGTTCTTCATCATCTGAATTTGTGATTTATCCCCCTTGAGGGACATCTTCCTCTTCCTCTTCTTGATTTGACACATCTAAAGATATGATAAAAGTACTCTCTACCTTATTCTAAGTATGTGTCTTAGGAAGGCCTTGCACCATGTCTTTTTGCTTGAAAAGCTTCAAACCATGAAAATTCAAGTGACAAAATCTTTTGTCCCAAAGTCATGAATCATCTACAACTTCCCTTTTTAATGCATTGTAATGAAATTGCAAAGGAAATTTTCTTTTTATCATCTCTACTTCAACAATGACTTGATTTGGCACAATTTTATGTTAAATCTTGCAATAATTATTTCTTAACACAAGATAATAACAATTTTCCTTGAATTGACCAACACTAAGCATATTTTCTTCCAAGTAAGGAACATAAAGCACACCATGAATTTGCTTACCGCTCCCTTTTAGGTTGATTGAAATGGTACCTTTACCTTTTGCATCAACTAAGGCTCCATTACCCATTCTCACTTTAGTATGATGCTACTATTGATTGAAAGTAAAGTCTTTTCATCTCCAGTCATGGAATTGCTACAATCGCTATCAACATACCACTCATTAATTTTTACTGAACCATCAGATTGAGAAGCAAAGAAAAGATTTTCTTCCCTTTCTTCCTCTTGTTTTTTCACAAAAAAATTCTTTCTCCCATCGCTTGTGCCAGCAATCCTTCTCAATGTGGCCAACCTTTTTACAAAAGCTACATTGGGGCTTGGTTGCATGCCAACATTCTTCTTCATTGTGATTAGTCTTTTTGCAAATTTTACAAAAAACACTAGTACTTTTATCACCCTTTTTTTCAACCTTCTTAGAAGAATCATGATGATCCTACTTCTTTTTTGGATTGTAATTCTTCTTTTGCTGATTTTCTGAGAAATTTTGAAAATTCTCATTTGTTTTGGACTGAAAAGTCGTCTCTTTGGGTTGATCTTAATGAAAAAAGGCTTCACTTATCGTGTGCATGAAATGATCCAACTAGCTCTTTGATAGAAAGCTTAGAAAGATCTTTCGTGTCATCAGTGACAGCAATAATGTACTCATACTTTTCTTTGACACTAATTAGAATCTTTTGTACAACTTGTTGGTCAGAAATTGTATCACCGTGATTTCATATTTTATTAACAATATTCATGACTCTTGTGCAAATATTCATCTATTTTTTCAGATTCTATCATCTTAAAAATTTGAAACTCTCTTCTAAGAGTTTGAAGATTTATAGTGCGTACCTTTTCGATATTATATACCTCTGTTTCTAGAGACTCCCAAGCTTACTTTGTAGTCTTACAGGTAGCAATTTTTATGAAATATGCTCTTCAGACTCTCATTTGGATTTTACTCAAGGTTTTTGCGTCTTGACGATACTTAGCCTCAAGACTTTCATCTTTGCTACTGAAATTTCACCATCGCTATCTAACTCTTCAGAGCCATTTATAACAATAGTCCACAAACCTTAAGTTTTTAGATGTTTTCTCATTCTTATCTTCCAGTAATTAAAATCATTTCTATCAAAAAATGGAGTAAGAACAACTGAAGAATCAACACCTTCATTTGTTTTGGATGCGATTTTTTTTTTCTTCAACTAACCTCATATTAAGAACGAAAAACTACTTTGATACCAAATTGTAGGAAATATAGAAGGAGAATACTATCTTTACAGAATGTTCAAGTTTTATATAGGTTACTTAAGGCCAATTGAGATTATTAGAATCATCAATACATCTCTATTTATACTACTCAAAATATAAAACTAAAGGTCTTGCATAAATAACTAGATACATGTATTACAATTTATTAGATACATGTATTACAAACTCCTAAAAAACTTCTTGAAAAACTAAACATTAAGGTGTGAATGCATTAATTCAAACACTTATGCATTGCTATCCTACTTGGTACATTCCATGTACTAACACGTACTCTTGCCTACATTGTTTCACTAATGTAGGGTCAGACATTCTCATTCCACATCTTCGTGGCTAGGGATCACATTAGTATCTTTTGAAGATTGGTGAGTCCTTATGTTCCGAGGACCGAACCCGTTATTGCTTATTGTTTTCACTTGTCCATATTGTATGTGATGTATGAGTTACGTACTAATCACTCTTGATGTACTAGGTGGCTTTGAGACTATGTTAGATTTTTCGGTTCGTTTTATCAAACACTTTATGATATAGAATTGTCTTCCAAACTCCTTAATTCTATTATCTTTTATGATGTATGCTATGTGGCTTGTGTAGGGCCTCGTAGAGTCTTATACGTCATGTCACGTATACGGTGTACTTTGGGTCATGGCATAAACAATTAACTCAAGAATCTTAATGCAAGATATAGCTACTCACTAATCAGGAAATAGGATTCAATAATCAGTATCTCAAGAACTCATAACTCAATATCAACTCATTTCAATATTCAAATCTAAAGATAGAACCCTATGTGAGGATGAACTAGTCTAACACTATGATAACCTTACCTACCTGGAAGAGAGAAGTTCTTAGCGAAATCGATGAAATTTGAAGAATGCTTGAAACTCTAGATTTTCTCCTCTTGGAACCTTGATCTAATGACTTGAAGTGTTAATGAACGTAACAAGACTGATTAACATTTTCTAAGTCCTTAACTAGGTGTAAAACATCTTGGTTTAGGCTTAAAATAGAGATTAAAACAATGTATTTTAAGTATCAAACGCATAGGAGAAATATCAAAATGACTGCAACTTAAAAACATACGAGGTGTCTTAAAAGGGAGGATTCACCGACCGTTTAGGGATCTACGGTCCGTTCAAAACTTTACTAGCCATATAGCCATCCATGAAACTTCGACTGTCTGATAGGGCCTTATTAAAACAGACATAACTTTTTACTTTGAACTTGAAATGAGATAAACTCTGTGGCGTTAGAAATAGAACTCAAAGACTTTTAATTTGATAGGGCCACCTCATTACTTTTTTTTTTTAGAGATATGGTTGTTTTAAGTTTACCTTAGCCTTAAAAGTTGATGGGTGACCTATACTGACCCCTAAATGGACCGTACAAGCCACCACAAACCGTCTAGGATCCCATCCAGGTGACTCACCAGTTGGCAGCCCTGGACGGTTGTGCACCTTACCCTTAACAGATCGTGGTGCCTTTCATGAGCCGTTTAGGCTTTAGTGAAGGGTCTGTGTTTTTTTTAGGCTGTGGACATGTTTGTTAACCCTTTCTAACTTTTTTCCAAGTCCGAGGTGCTACACGAATACTTTAAATTTGTAAGAGTTGAGTTGCAAGGTGTGATAGAATTATTTGGGTCTTCGCTTAGAAATTTTCAGGGTGCTACAAGGGGTTGGTAGGGGGTGGAGTGGGCATGAATTGAAAAAAATGTAAATATTGTTTAAAATATTTAAAAACAAATTTATAAATCTTTTTTGGAGGGGTAGTGGTAATTAAGGATTTCGAGGGGGGGGGGGAGGGGGTGGGGTAAAAATTCAAAGTTTTAAAATTTGAACTATTTTTTAAAATAAAATTTTAAGTTGTTTATTTTATTGAATGGGGAGGGTCGGGGTA
>JAJOOH010000538.1:0-40953 GCA_029582605.1 Solanum gracilifrons | reverse complement strand
TGGTACGAACTTGATTTAGGAGGCCTTGTACCTGGTGAGGGTGATTCAGGATAGACATCGGATAGCTTAGAGTAGGCAGTTGAGTTGTGTTGATGATAAAGTTCATTTTTGTGTTTATGGCTTTTGTTCGTTGTTTAGAGCGTTCCTATGACAAACCCAAGTCATTTATGACTTAATGAGACTAATAGTTAGGTCACCTAGTCATTCGTTTTATTTTTTTACATGAGTTTTTGTATTTTGGAGCTTTTAAACCTTGAACAATCATTTGTGATCAAAAGTTCAAGAAAAGGACTCAGAATCCAATTCTAATTATTCCATTAGCTCTAGAAGGGTTATTTTAGGCTAGTAGTGTGGTTGGCATGTATCCTAAGCCTTTCAGTGTGAGTATGTGATATTAGGTGTCTTAACTTTCAAGTTAAGGCCTAAGTTTTACTTTGGTCAACATTCTTGCTAAACGAGCTCAAATGAGAATTCCTTTAGTCTTAAATTAAAAGTCTTCTTTATATTTTAAAATTTCATATCAAATTAAAATTAGATCAATCTATATATATCTTTTTTTTTATCTATCTATCTATCTATACTACCTTAAAAGAATGACTACTTAACTTAAATGTTAAATTATAATGATACCCCCAACTTAAAACACCAGATGTAGTATATCTTCTATATTTTATATTGTATTATATTTATTTATGTATATTATATTATATTATATTAAAGGGAGATACCTTTTCACATTGAAGGGTTGTGACATTTTCGAAGAGTTATAACTTTTCCAATGAGTTATGACTTTTCTATATGGTTGCGACTATTCTGAAGAGTTGTGACTTTACTGAAGGGTTGCGACATTTCTGAAGAGTTATGACTTTTCCGATGAGTTGTGACCTTTATGAAGGGTTGTGACTTTTCTAAAGGGTTGTGGCTTCTTTTTGATCAGGCACAATAAGCAGATTTTCATACACTACCCTTTGTTGGCTATAAAAAGAGGGGCTTCCTCAAAATTTTAAACTACATTTTTTAATAAATATTCATTAATCTTCATCTTCTTAAAACACCTTATTTAGTATATCTTCTATATATTTATGATAAGAAACAATATGCACATACTAATACTACACATTTTAACTATAATTGGAGGGGTTTCTTCACATTTTTAAACTACATTTTATTATGTTTTCTATTCTTCTCTTCTTAAAACCTCAAGTTTGATTTACTGACGATGACAATCTCAAAGTTCAGTGAAATTAGAAAACTCCCTAAAATGAATGTTAAATTAATCTAATACTCCAACTAAAACCATCCAATTTAGTATATTTTCTATATTTTATATCAATATTTATTTATATTGTATTATATTAAAAGAAAGAACAACAATACAATAATAACAAAGTATGCACTATGGGGAAGGGGGGGAGAAAGTATATTTAAGAGTGGTAACTAAGAGATTTTAGGAGTGACTAATTATTTAATTAAAAATATTCATATTATTTTTAAATATAGTGTGGTAGATGGTTTGATATTCATGTGCAACACACGTGCGTCAAAACTCAATAAACATTAAATTGGCCTAATTTCAGACCTTATTCTTCGTGGGATCGACCCTAACCTCTGTTAGGTTCTTTAATTGAACAACGATTGCTTATACTTATTTAGGAAGGTGTAATTTGGGCGTATTAAATTTTGGCGTAGTTACCGAGGAATAAGGCTTTCAGATTATACTAATTTTTATTGCACTATTAGTCAATTATTCCATGATTTATGTTTTTCTTTTATTTTTGTTTTCTGCAGGTTAAAAGTTCAAAGTGTATGCCAAGAACATGGAGTCAAGGTAATCCACTAACCTCTTATAATCCAAAACTATGTAAAACACAGTGAAACATGGCGGAACGTGGTAGGAACTTGGGAGTTAATGATGATCCAATTAGAGCGTGTCATGAGGATATTGTTTGAGTTACACTTCCAAGAGTAGTGGAGGTACATGAAACAACCAGAACAACCCTGCGAGAGTGAAAGACCAACGAGCACCCGATGTGCGTGATAATTACATCGTTGATCATATTGTTGCGGGATCAACGAGTGCCATAATTGTTCCTCCACTACTACCAGGACATACGTTTGTATTTAATAGAAGTTTGATGTCAATGTTTACATCAAGAGGGTTATTTCATGGCATGCCATCTGAATACCCATATGCTCATCGTATTAAATTCATCATCGTATGTAAGAGTAGTGTGGGAATGTCTGAATTAGACATGTTTGTGATTCGGTTACGTGTGTTTCCATTATCACTAACTAGTGATGCGATCGTGTGGCTATCTGAGCTCCCGTATAAATAAATGTACCAAATGGACAGAGCTGTAGAAAGTGTTTTTGGAGAAGCACTTCCCGGAGTCTAACATGTTCAGGCTTAAGGGTAAACTCAACAACTTCATGATTCTATCAGGAGAGTCGATTAGTGATTCTTGGGACAGATTTAGTGGTTTCTTTAGAAATGTCCTGAACTACCATATCAATAATGAATCAGTCAAGAAGAAATTTAACACAGGGAAGAATGAAAATGGAAAAACTCTGTTACATTCTATTGCTGGAGGATCTTACGAGGCAAACACATTTAAGGAGATTGCAGAGAAACTTGAAAAGATCTCGAAAAATAATAAAACATGGATCACTTTTTTTATACAGGCTAGTCATAATGATCCGATTGAGGATATGCGTTAAGTGGTGGCACAACTGAGAACATAGGTCGGCTAAGTGTTAAAACATTTGAGTGGGAATGTTCAGAAAGTGAACGTAGTTAACCATCAGAATAGAGCACCACCTCCTGATGAGTTCATGTATGAAGAAGATGTAAATTTTGTTAATGAACATACGGGGGGGTTTCCGGACTAACGCCCAAGCATCCAATCTGGATAATTGGCGCCAAGGTCAAGTATATTAAGGTTAGAACTATAGCAACTACAATCGTGAAGGGGATTATAATCGTTATCATAACTACAACCGGAATGGATACAATATCATAAATTATAAGAGTAGCCCATATATCCCACCAGGAAATCTAGATGGAGTATATAGTTTGAATCACATTAAGGATATGATGTCTAATATGATTAAAAGGTTTGACTCGACAAATGACAATGTAAAAGAGATGCATACTAATTTATCGAGCATTAAGCAAAACGTAGATTCACATGTGCTTTCTATTAAGCAGCTAGAGCAACAATTGAGTCAACTATCTTCAAGTGTGAATTCACTCTAAATAGGAACACTTCCCCAAAATACTATCCAAACTCCAAAGAATGATGGGCAGTACATGGCAGTTACTACTCAAGGTGGAAAACAAAACATTAACCCTCCTATGCTAACAGAGGTGGAAAGTGTGAATGAAATGGAAGAGCGTGAAGTTGAAATAGTGGAACAACCTAAATATCAAAATGAGAAAGAAGTGAAAGTTACTCAAAAGATCATTCCAATGCCCAGACTTCCACTCCCTTTCCCTCAAATATTTGTCAAGAAAATTAAAAAAAGGAAAATATCGCAAGTTCATCTCCATGTTGAAACAACTATCGTTAAATATTCCTTTGATTGAAACACTAGAACATATGCTTGAATATGTTAAGTTTATGAAAGAACTAGTGACCAAAAAGAGGGTATTCAATTTTGAAGGGGATGATTAGTTGCAGCATTGTAGGTCCATTGCTACTAGATCATTAGTGCAAAAGAAAGAGGATCATGGAGCGTTTACTATTCTATGTATTGTTTGGGTTTTACACTTTGCTAAGGCACTACGCGACTTGGGTGCTAACATTAATCTGATGCCATTGTTTGTGTTCAAAAAGTTGGGCTTGGGAGCCCTCAAATCGACTACAATGCCGCTACTTTTGGTTGATCGTACTGTGAAAAAACCAATTGGGGTTCTGTAAGATGTTCTAGTTAAAGTTGAGACATTCATATTTCCATTGTATTTTGTGATTTTAGACTGTGAGGTTGAATTTGAAGTGCCTATTATCTTAGGGAGACCATTCCTTGCTCCTGGGAATGCATTAGTTGATATGGAGAGAGGGCAGATGAAATTCTGATTGAATAATGAAGATGTAACATTTAGTATCTACAAATCAATGAAGCATAAAAGTTATCTTAAAGTGGTGTCCGTCATGAATTTGACTACTGAAGAGCAATCAGAGGGATCAATTGAAGAGAGATTAGGTGTTGAAGCATTAGCTACTCTGATCATGAATTTTGATGGAGAGTATATTGAGGAGTATGATGAGTTAGTTTCTGCACTTAATGGGGAGGATTAGACGCGTCACCCTCCACAAAAGCTGGACTTATACATAAAAAATAGAGAAACTCTGCCTGCAAAACCATCTATTGATGTGCCTCCCAATTTAGAACTAAAGGCTCTCCCATCCCATATACGGTATGTGTTCTTGGGCCAAGAAAATACGTTGCCAGAAATTTTTGCTGTTGATTTGAATGACGGTCAAGTATAGGCAAAGATGTCAATGTTGAAGCATTTAAAATGAGAAATTCGATGGCCGATTGCTGACATTATAGGTATTCTACCGAGGATAATTGTAAGCTAAGCATTAAGCACTAGAAAAGACTAAATCCACTAATGCAAGAAGTTGTTAAAAAAGACATTATAAAGTAGTTAGATGTTGGAGTAGTGTATCCGGTTCCCGACCGTAATTTTGTGAGTCCGATTCAATGCGTTCTGAAGAAGGGAGGAAACATTGGTTCCTAATGCAAAGAATGAGATTATCTTGATGAGGTCGGTTATTGGTTGGAGAGTTTGCATGATTTATTGCAAATTGAATGCATGGACAAAATAAGTTCACTTCCCAATGTCGTTCATGGACCAAATGTTAAATCATCTTGCTGGAAAGGGTTGGTACTATTTTCTATATGGGTATTCGAGGTACAATAAGATCTTTATAGCGTCGAAAGACCAAGAGAAGACTACTTTCACTTGTCCTTATAGGATGTTTACTTTCAAGAAGATGTCGTTAATGTTGGTAATGCACCAACAACTTTTCAATATTGCATGATGTCTATCTTCTCATATATGGTGGAAGACACTATTGAGGTATTTATGGATGATTTTTTTGGTGGTTGATGATTCATTTGGCGATTGCTTGACTCATTTAGGTGATATTTTGAAATGTTATTAAGAATATAATCTTGTGCTAAATTGGGAGAACTATCACTTTATGGTGAAAGAAGGCATAGTTCTAGGTCATCAGATCTTTGGCGAAGGCATTGAGGTTGATAAAGAAAAATCGAGGTAATTGAGAAGTTTCCACCACCTATCTCTGTAAGGGTGTTCGAAGCTTTCTGGGACATGCTAGTTTCTACCTGAGATTTATGAAAGATTTCTTCAAAATAGCACACCCATTGTGCAAGTTGCTTGAAAGGGAGGAAAAATTCAAGTTCGATGATTCTTGTCTGAAAGCGTTTGAAGGGTTGAAAGAGAAGTTGAGTTCTGTACCGATCATTATTTCACCAGATTGGGGAAAACTGCTGGAGGTTATGTGAGATACAAGTGGGGTGGCGCTTGGTGTAGCATTAGAGCAAAGGTGAGAGAAGATTCTTCATCCCATATATTATGCAAGCAAGGCCCTGAATGTTGCTGAAAATAACTACGTTATCACTGAACAAGAATTGCTTTATGTAGTCTTCGTGTTCGAGAAAATTAGTGTAACACCTCGGTCTTAGAAAGAGCTAATTTTAGAAAGAACTATATTTGAAAGAGCTAAATTGAGATTAGATTTTTCGCAAGTTAGACTTAAATTGTGAGTTTTGGGTTAACTTCAAACGATCATATCTTTCAGCACAAGATGAGTTAGGTGGCCCATGAGATATCAAATGAAACATCTTTGAGTCCTCTTTCCAACACCATCGAGTTTGCTAAATTCCAAGTTCAGATGAGAGAGATATGCCCATTTGAATTCAACCTGTCCAGTTAAGAAAAGTTCATCCGAACTAATGAGGGGTATTTTGGTCTTTTTCTTACCCTATTAGCTTTAACATTTTAAATAATATTTTAGGGGTCTAAACTGACTTAGATCAGTTTTCACAATTCTAAAATACACTTAGGGTTTTAGAGAGTAGTTCAAGAAGAGAAGAAGGAGAAAACAGTTTAAGCGTTCAAGGTTTTCTTGCAATTGTTAAGGGATTTCGACAAGGATTTGATTCTAACGAGGTATGTAAGTTTTCATAGTGATGAGTTCGTTCACCCTCACACCAATCATGAGATTCTTGAATTAATTTTGTCCATGATAATCCATGTATTGAGTTTCTTGATTAGGTGTTGAAGTTTCATTCTTAATCCTTGATTATTGGGTTTTGATGAGTTCTTGAGGTGAATGTTGTGAGTTTAAGGGTTATTTTTTAGTATATTTTCATTTTTTTGATGTTGGGTATATGAATCTAAGATAGTTAGGAAGAAATCGATTGATTCTAGGTGAATTAGGGCCAAGAATCGAGGAGGAAAAATTCATTGGATTTTCTAGGCAGGGGGCTGGCGCGCAAGAAAATGTGCTCTGTAATTTAGGGGCTGGGGCTCTGCACCACTCAGTGTGCGAGGGTTTCCTACCCACACCCTTTTCCATTGTTTTCTCGATCTAAGTCCTTCTAAATTGTATCATTGCTCTCCTACTGATCATAACTATCCAATATACATCAAATAATTTAGAAATATGTGTATCCAATCCATAATTATTAAATTAAACATTTTCAAATTGAAGATAGAGTTAAGAGTTAAGTTCGAGGGAGTTATTCTGAGTCATTTGAGAAGTCTTTTGTAAACTTTTAAGACTTGTTTTAAGACTTGAGTACTTGAGTATGAGGATGAGGAGAGTTGAGTTTCATTTTTCAAAATGAATATATGGGAACTAAGTATTCCCAAGAGTAAATGATTTTACATCTAAAATGAGAGGAAACCTTGATTCCCAACTGAGTTTATGAGGAGTTTTGAGCACTATCTCTTTTAAGAGATTATTTTGAGTACTAATATTAAAGTTGAGGATGAGGAAATGTTTTTAAACATACGAGCATGAGTTTTATTATTGGGAGTAGTATTGAACACTCACATGGGGACATGTTTAGAAAACTCAAAGTCCTCATAAACCATGTATGCTAACATGGGTAAAGGGTCATACTTTTTAGATGATTCCCTATTGCTTTTAAGCATAGCTTAGTGGATGCACTTAGTTTAGGATGGCCTATACTCCAGCAAGGAATAAGACAGTTCTGGAAGCGTGGGCGAGACGTTGTATCATCACATAACTCATAGTGATGATTGTCCATTGAAGAATCTCCCAAATAAGAGTAAAGAGTTGTTATTGTATTTTTAAATACATTGACTTATTATCTACTACTTTAAAATATTTCTTTATACTGCATCATTATTTTTGATAATATCATATTGAGTTTGAGTGAGTTGAGTTGAGATGAGGTAAGTATGTTCCTTTCGTTCCCATTCAAAAGTATATGTCCATGCTTTAGAGTTCCCCTTAAATGCTCGTACATTGAATGTACTGGCGCCATTTTGGCCTGCATCATTTTATGAGGCAGATACAGGTATTCAGGATCATCAATCGGTGCTCCTTTGATCCAGTCGAGCCCCAGATTTACTTTAGTGAGCCTCCTTGATTCCGAAGGATTTCCCATTTATTTATTTTAGTTTGGTTTTGTTTTGGATGTTGTGGGTCTTGTCCCAACTTCCATCATAATATTGTTATAGGCTTCATAGACAGTAGTAGCTGAGGAGTCTTTTTACCACTTCCTTTATTGATGCATTAAAGACTGTATGTTGAACATTTATGTTCGTTTGAGTATAGTGAGTAGACTATCTTATTTTATGATATCCTTATGATTTAAGCTTGATTTAATTGCTATTTCACTTGAGTAAAGTCTTCCACTGAGTACTGAGCCAGGCCAAGGGTTTGCCTGGGGACCAATAATGGTTCTCGAGTGCCCGTCATAGGCTCGGGGAATGACATTTAGATTGTATTTTCTTGGAACTAAAGTCATAGTGTATACTGACCATTGAGCATTGAGGAATTTTATGGAAAAGAAGGATGCATAACTGAGACTAATTTGATGGGTGTTATTATTGCAAGAATTTGATTTTGAGGTGAAAGATAGAAAAGGGACAAAAAATCAAGTTGCTGATCACTTGTCCAGACTAGAGGAAGAGGAAATGTTGAAGTTAGTTGATAGAGTTGAGATTGATGATATGTTTTCAGACGAACATGTTTTGGATTCTTCTTTTGATCTTATCCATTGGTTCATAAATTTTGCTAATTATTTGGCGAGTGATGTGGTGCCTTCAAATTTTTCGTTCTACCAAAGAAGAAAATTAATTTCTGATGTGAAGAAGTTTGTCTAGGAATAACCTTATCTGTTTTAATTTGTGTCTACACCGATGGGATTATTTGTTGTTGTGTTCCTGAGATAGAAATGATGAGTATACTGGAAATTTCCATTTGTCTCCCATTTTTAGCCATCATAGTTGTATCCGGACTGCTAACAAGATCTGGCCGTGTGGGTAATATTGGCCTACCATTCACCAAGATGCTAATGATTTCTCCAAGTTCGGTTCTCGTTGTCAAAGAGAAGGAGGTAATTCAAGAACTCCAACCTAATCCTATTTTGGTAGTTGAACTATACGATGTATGGGGACTTGACTTTATGGGTCCATTTGTGAGTTCAAATGGGATGAAGTGCATACTTGTAGCAGTAGACTATGTATCTAAATGGGTGGATGTTGTTGCGCTTTCAAACCATGAAGGAAAGAGTGTCATTACATTCTAGAAAAAGAATATCTTTTCCAGATTTGGTACATCGAGGGCAATTATCAGTTATGAAGGTTTTCACTTTTGTAATAAGTTGCGCAAGACGTTTCTTGAGAGGTATGGTGTTCAACTTAGCGTGCTGAACCCTTATCATCCGCAGTCTAGTGGGCATGTTGAAGTGTCAAATAGAGAGCCAACACAAATCCTTGCAAAGACTGTGATTTCGAACATAACAGATTGGTCAAGAAAGCATGATGATGCTCTATGGGCATGTTGTACTTCATTTAAGACTCCCATAGGTATGTCTGCTTACCAACTTGTGTTTGGGATGTCTTGTACCTTGCATGTAGATCTAGAGCACAAAGTTGTGCGGGCACTCAAGAAGTTTAATCTTAATTGGGGTGCTGCATCAAATCAGAGGTTGAATGGACTTGATGAGTTTTACCTAAAAGCATATGAAAGTTCAGCCTTTTACAAAGAAAAGATGAAGAAGTACCATGATCAAAATATCAAAACTGTGAATTTGCTCCCATAGATTTAGTCCTTCTCTTCAATTCAAGGTTGTGTTTTCCTATCAACCTCAAATCAAAGTAGACATGAAGAGTTGTGCAAGTGTTTTCACACAGAGCGGTTGAACTTAAGAAAAGGAAGGAACAAGGTTCAAGGTGACTGGTCGGAGGATAAAAATCTACTTTGGGCAACCGGAGGTAGTCAAAGAGGTGATTCAAGAATGAGATCTTAATGAAGTCTATGTGATAAAGGAGTATGCATCGTACCACGACGTTAAATAAAGCGCCGAGGAAACCCAAGATGTAAATTAGATATTTTTTTGAAGTTTTTCTAGTTTTTAGTTTTGATTTTTAGGCTAGAATAGGATAACATAGGTTCAGTGTCTAAAAAGTGTCAAGAAATGGTAAATGGAAGGCTTAATGTTTGTGTAGGAAAGAAAGAAAAAATTTGAAAATTTTTAAGTACAGAGGGTCCTATGGATGGGTCCTACGGGTCGTAGGAAATCCTACAGACTATAGGCCTTATCTATAGAACCTTAGTGAGAGGTAAAATATTAAGAACTAGTTTATGGTTCCCATCTACAAGTCATTGTTCATTCAACCAACCATAGATGACATTTGTAGAATTTGAGTCCAAATACAACTACATCTTTAGGTTTTTGAGTGCACAATATGACACATAGTAAGTTCTACAGCTCGTAATATGTACTCTTAGACTCTAGGAATTTTTATGAATTTTTTCTAAGTATAAAGTCTATCTACAAAAGCTTTCTACTATCCGTAGGATCCCCTACATCCCATAGATGGGTTTTCACTGAACCAAGTCCTTTTAAATTACCAACACGACTCGCAAATATTTTACATAAAACACTCAAATTTCAAATCCCACCCATTTTTCCCTTTTCCAAATCCATTCCCCCAAAATCAACCGTTACAACCCATCATTTTCCCACCTATTGACATCACCCTAAAACCCCCTTCAACTACCTTCCATCAACATATAAGTTCCTATCGTATACTCATTCTTCTTCTTCCTTTGCCTTTCACTTTACTACTCTAATTTTCAATCACCTACCGAGGAGTCGCAGGTCATTTAGAGTAGGAAGACAAATTGGGTCATTATAAATTGTTCAAGACACTAACAATAATTTGATTTCACACACAGTAAGGTATGGGTCAAACTAATTAGCCTTTAGTTGT
This sequence comes from Solanum gracilifrons, assembly GCA_029582605.1. Lineage (NCBI taxonomy): Eukaryota > Viridiplantae > Streptophyta > Magnoliopsida > Solanales > Solanaceae > Solanum > Solanum gracilifrons. The sequence goes on along the minus strand of JAJOOH010000538.1, from coordinate 30,446 downwards.
TTGAAATTTGAAGTTGATTAACTTAACCTAGGGTTGCAATTTTTTTCTCTTGTTTTATTGATTAATAATGTACAATCAACCCTTGGAATGATAATTGTATATGAGTGTGTGTAAGTGTAGCCTTTAATAGAACGCATGAATTATTTTGGGTTGATGATAATTGCAAATTACAACTTGATGTACGGGTTCTATCTACCGGCCATACAACTGTCAACAGACCATAGATAGGTCTCGTAGTCCATAAACAAAGTTCTAGTAGCTCCAGTTTTGAACTATGGGTTTGACCTACAACCCGTAGAAATTTTGGTGAACCTATTGATTGTCTGTAGTTCCAACTACTAAAACTGAATTTGTGGCTTTCCTTTCTACGATTGGACCCTACAGGTCATAGAATCTTCTATGACCCGTAGGAATCCAATCGTATGACCAAATATTATTACTATATGTAATTTATTTGGTTTCGTAGTTTTATTTTTAAGTCTTTTTCTTTCTTTTAGTGTGTTTATAGTACTAATGAGTCTTCTACAGGTACTATGACGCCAAAGGATACGTCATAACATGGGGAAAGGTCCACCGCACTATCTTTTTGGAATCAATTAAGGGACGAATGAGTTGAGTGGATCCAAATACAATTCTGTGGGTACGACAGGGCTCCCCCAAGGAACCTCGAACAACAATGAATCAATCCCGGCAACTCGAGACAATCATTGACTCGGTTTGTATAGCTGGACCACCCCAAGCATCGATTTCCCAATCTGAAGAGGGAGTTGTTTAAGAGATCAAGAAAGGTAGTTCACCGGCTGGGTCTGCATTAGGTACTCAGTTTCGTTCTGAGGGGTCTCACTCCGAGGAATCAGAGGATCACATTCAGTTTGGGTGGGTTACGGGACAACCAAATTATTTTGAGGTTTGAAACATGTTCGAGATCTTTGGAATGCATCTGCTTGAAATGCGAAAAACCACCCCAACGGGCTTATTACTGAGGAGCCAAGATTGTTGAATGATAGTTTGCACATTGTTCAAGAAATACATGGACTATTCAAATGACATTGATGCGAGTGGATGGCAGAGTCCTTGAACCAGTACAGTGATAATATAGTCTGAGAATTTTATGTATCATATGCAGCCATAGTAAAAAATTCAATGCCGAAAAAGGGAAAGGAGCTAGAACAACCTAATGTTCTGATAACCAGAGTTCGGGAAGTTCCGTGTGACTCCTTGTGAAAAGTGGAGGGTTGATTGTTGGGAAAAATTTCATCTGATTATTTGAGTTTTTAGTTTATTTTTGCATTGTATTGCTTAGAGTTAGTAGTGTCGCTAAAGAATAAACAATGATTTTAAGTTGAGGGTGTTGATGTACCATGGACTTACGATACTTATAATGCTTTAAACTTGAAGTTTTTTTTGTGTGTCTTAAGCATTTGTTAGTAGATTTATTGGTATTGTGCTTAAATTTTGAAGGAAATTAGGTTACAACGGTCCAAGTTTGGAAACTTAATGAAGCAGCTAGTTTTGGAAGACTTAAGGGTCAACCTACAAGCCGTCGTTCACCCTATGAGCCGTAGGACTTACTCATAGATGAAGGCTAAAATATGATGATTAGATTTCAGCTATGCATGGAGCAACGGAAGCAGACTATGAGCCGTATGATGACCTAGGAGCCGTAATTTTGAGTTATAGAAATAGTCAAACATTATGAACCTTTATACATTGAATGATGAGTTGCCAGGACGGATCGTACTAAGGTCTACGAGTGATATATTATGTCCATGGGAAATGTTCAGAGAGCCTTTGATGAAGGTACCTTCTACGGGCTTGGTCAATAAGACATGTTTGATCGACGAGCCGTAAGCCATGACTCGTTGAACTGACTGTCGAAGCCAAATTTTCTATGTTTCCTTTTTCTACTTTGTTTAGGATTTGATGTCTATAATTACTTTGTTTAGGATTTGACAGTTATACAATTTGATATCTTTGTTTTTAGCTTTGAGAATTAATTTGTGAACACTTTGTTCATTTAATTCTTGAAGCGTTAGTTTGTAACGTAGCTTTTGTTCGTCAATTCAAGATTTCAATTTTCAACTACTCTAACTGTAATTTCATGATTTATTTTAACAAACTTATTATGAATTATGATCATCCAAGCATGAGCAGCTAAATTCACAACTAGGGTTGTGGGAATCATGAGTAATTAACAACGTAGACCTAATAATTAAGTAATCTTTGAATAAAGTTGATCATGTATTGTTGATCTCTTCATTTTGATTGCATTTTAATGGTGTGCTACATTAGAACCAACCTTATTACTACTTTCCCGACCAAGCAAGTATCGAATGGGAAAAGAAATTAAACAACAGAGATTTAGTGTGATAATCTGCCATCTAATAGCCTAAACCCAGAGTGTGAGGGCTAATCTGGGGTCAAGGGTAAGTCTTAGTAAAGCATACAAGCATAGACCGACCAAGTTGTGTGGTGAAGTTCCCTACTTAGACAACCTATCACTTAGGAGATACCTAACTTAACAACTTTGCATGTTAAACACTAGATAATTAAGTGTTAGTATAGTAAGGTTTACTGCGCTATAACTTTTGGGGAACACATACACCATAGTTTCATATTAGATTGATTTTACAAAATGTTAAATCCTGTTTACTTGTAACCAAAATCAATCGATTAATATTTTGTGTTAAAAACCCCCTTTTATGGAGATAATCTTACTAAAAGTACAATCAACAAAAAAGTTGCCTAAGTCTAGATCTTATTCCTCGTGGGATTGACCCTAACCTCTATTAGATTTCATATTTGAACAAAGATCACTTAGGGAGGTTTAATTTGGCCGTATAAACCGCGCTGACGGAGTTCTCATCCGAGCTCATTTACGTAGAATGTTGATTTAAGTCAAACTTAGGCCTTAACTGAAAGTTAAGACTTCTATTCACACAAACTCGCATTGAAAGCATCGAGAGTCATGTGGGCTATGCTACTAGTCTAAAATAATCCTTCTAGAGCTGATGGAATAACCAAAATTAGATTCTGAAGTCATCTTTTTGAACTTTTGATCAAAATGACCATTTAAGGTTCAAGAGCTCTAAAACATAGAAAATTGGATAAAAACCAAATGAACGACTAGGTGACCAAACTTTCATTCCCAGCAGGCCATAAATGACTATATATAACTTAAATTCACTAAATACATGTATCTGAGACAATATATACATTTTATTTTGCAGATTTTCGAAAGTGGCTCATCTCAAGGGTGTAGGTTGTCTAGACATACGAGACACGATTGGAACACAAATATTGTCGAAAAGAACAAAATATGTTATTTATTTGGTGTTCAAATTGGCAAAGGATCATGATGGACTAGAAATTGCTAATGCATTTGTTAGGTTTGTGAATCGTGTGAGCGATAAAGAGGTCGAGGAACGAGCTAGTGTCGTGAGTCTAGTCGGAAAAAGGGTTAGGAGACGGAAATGTAATGTGAAACGTCCACGAAAAAGAGTTGATGGATGGATGGAAATAGAATTGGGAAATTTTGTCAACAATACAGGAGATGATGGAGATGTTGAAGCTCGATTGATGGAGATTACGCGGCTTCATGGAAAAGGTGGCCTTACTGTTCAAGGAATTGAATTTAGACCACAATGAAGAAGAAATTGTACAATACTATAATATAGCTTATGTGTTTTCTTGATATATAAACAATAATGTGTTATGGCGGACGCTCTAAATGATGAATAGAAGGCATAAACACCGTAATGATCTAGAGGGTCATGACAAACAACAACCATCATCTACCCGATAGAATTCCTTCCTGAATATATCCTAATCATAGTCCGATTCCCCATAATATTCGTCCCTAGAATAACACTTATCAAACATCACAAAGCCAACAATAACTAATGAGTTCCATCAATAACCTAAACACAACTAACCATACACTCAATCATCTAGACTCTGTGATCGAAGGCATATGCATGAAATGTCCCGACAATCTACAAAATATTACATGGGTAAATACATGTGCAATTACTCAGTTAAAAAATTCTTGCCTACATGGGTGCCAAGCAGCAACTGCTGAAGGACTATGAATGTAAGCTCCTAGTCTTCGGGGATGAATCTTAATGAACGTTGACTGAGAATCATTGGGTTTTACCCTTCCTTACATTTAAATACCTCTTCTCCATTGTTCTCAAACTTAGAGTGACTTAGAATAATTTTACAAAGTAACCCTCATAATTTTTTCATCTAAAAGAGAGAAGAAAAATAGAAGAGATCAAGTTTTCTAAGGTATGATTTTATCAACCTCAATATAGTCGCCCTACAAGTGCTATAACAACATTTCTTTAGCAAGAGGCTTCACACTATGGCGGTCTGGTGCTCAGATTAGTTAAAATTTAATAATTCATCTTGTGTTCCAATTTTTAATTTGGCACCAAAATTTATGATTTTTTCAGATTTTTGTACAATGTGCATATAAATAACGATTAATTGAGTTGTTAAATTATGTGTCAGTTGTTGATATATGTAAATGATATATTAGTTTACATAATATATAATAACCTCCAGGTATAGTGCCTCTAGATTTCTCACCACCATCACATACACCATAAGTTTTGGGTGATTTTTATATTTTCGAGGTAGGGGTGGATGCATGAGGAGTTTCAAATTGTATCATTCCATTTACGTTCATTTGAAATTAATGTAATAGTGTGGATTACTTGTTTATCTTTTTAATTTTTTAATGTTAAAGAAGATGAACATTATTGGTAATTCTGAGAAGTGTTCTTCATTTGTATCCATTATAATTATGAACATGATTTTGTTCTTTGGTGAGTAGCGAATGCTCATATATCGAAATAATTTGTCATTATTGAAAATTCACCTCATGGGGAATCCTCAAATCTTTGAAAATATGGTTGCCAATTTTAAAAATTAGGTACACAATGATTTTGTAAAATTTTAATTGATCCTAACGTCATCTCAGCATAGTGGGAAGCCTCCCTCTATGGTGACACCGCTATAGCGCATGCATGGGCCCTATAGCGAGCTACCTTGATAAAAATGATGTCTTTTATTTTTCTTCGCTATTGGAAAAACAAAAATAGTTAAAAGGTTACTCCTAAATTCCCCTAATCCACTCTAAGTTTAAGAACAATGGAGGGAAGGAATCTCAGCACAAAGGAGGCTAAAACCCAAGGATTCTCCACCTTTGTGTGTCAGGATTCACCTCTACAGAGCCAAAATCCTGTGTTTGTAGTCCTTCAGTTGTTGCTTAGTACCTAAGTAGACTAGGTTTTCTTGACTGAGTAGTTAGACATAAATTTACTGATATAATATCTTGTAGATTGTCGAGAGATTTCATGTGTATGATTTTGGGCATGAAGTCTGGATGGTTATAAACGGTTAGTTGTGTTTAAGGCTGATGGTAGACTTGATTAGTTATTATTGACATTATGATATCTACTAGGTAATATATTGGGAAAGGTAATGGCTGGTATCAGATAGCGATCATGGAATATATGGGAAGGAATTATCTCTGGTAGGTGATGGTGTTTATGTTTTCCATTTATGATATATGTGCTTGTCAAACTGGGTTGGTGGTATTGCTTGCACGTTATATGATTAGGATAAATGAAGGAACATGATTCAAATGGAAGATGTTGTTAATCACATGACATGAATGCGTTTACTTGAGTGTACAAGTGTGATTGTTGGTCATTGTGATAGTGATTGTGTTGTGTGTTTGATGATTAGATAGGTTACCACGCCGGTGTATATATTATTGAACTGGGGTACCGCACGGGTACATATTATTATTGGATTGGGTAACACAATGGTACATTAACAATGGAAATGGGTGGAGTTGACACACTCTAGTGTCACTCTTACTAGTTGAGTGAATTAAACGCCTAGGCGTGGACTGTCTGACTAGGTGACTTTGATATATTGAGATCCTCTTCAGATTTTCCATGCCCTTAGGTTACTCTTACTAGCTGGGCGACTGACTGGCTGGGTGGGCTGGAATGATTGCTACTCTTTCTAGCTGGGTTGGGAGTTGATTGTGGTCGTAGTAATTTGGGCTGGGAGCTAAGTTTTCAATTCTTGGGTTTAGATTTGTAGCCTTTCTATGATAGTCCTATTGAACCCTCTGTATTCATGTGCATTGCCTATCACCGGTATACTTGGTTGTTGATTGTACCCTACGGTGTTTTAGGGCCAGCTGGGTTATGTTTGTTGTTTGTACCTTTAAGGCTTATGGGGATTCGTCTAGGTTATTGTTTGATTATATTATGTTCTATGTTATTGTATTCTTATTAGTTGATAGGTTTTAGAGTTTCGAATTATGATTGTGGGTCCTCGTGACCATGGGTAGTTGAATTGGTGTCTTAGTTGCTTGCGAATAGGTTTTTGGCTCGTGTTTCAAGTATGTTCTTGACTCGGCTTCTCACACGATGTATCCTATTTCTTCCCTTGATTTTCTATCTATTTTGACATCTCCTGTTTAGTTACTTGTGTTATTCTCTCCTTATTACTTGTTTTTTATGCTACTGTTATCTTTTGAGCTCAATCAGCTGATACGTACTGAGTACTAGTTTTGGTAGTCATACTACACTTCTGCTCCCTATAGATTGCATTTTGATTTATCACCCTTGATTAGGAGTCGTGGAAAGAAACTTAGAGTTTTGGAGATTAAGGTGAGCTCTAGGCTTCCGGAGCTACTAATTTCCATTTTTTGGGCTAGGCTTAGTCTTTATATTGTATTCAAAGACAACCTGTATTTATGTTGTATTTGTAAAAGCATTGTGCTCTTATTTTAGATTAGATGCTTAACTACTGACTGATGCCAGGTCTTGGGATGGTTCATTGTATTATTTTCTTATATTATCTTCTCTCCTTTTTGTTGTAACCTTTTTATTCCTTATTATTAGCTTTCATTTTATAGTTTGTTGCTTATGGCTCCGAGCTAAGGAATAGGCTTACCTACTAGTGGGGTGTAGTGGGAGCCATCATGACCTGAGAAATTGGGTTTTAACAATTTGGTATTAGAGCCACGTTGGAAAATGCCTAGTAGAGGCCCGTGGATCGATGCAGAGACATTTGTATTCTATCTTCAAGAGGCTATAAGGCATTCATAGTTAATTTTATTTTTGACTCTTATCATGTGCTTTTGCTTTGAGTAACCTCTAAAAATTCTTCTTTAGAATGTACATTGTCCTAGATAGATACCTCCAAGCATTCGATGGACTTGGCGTGACATCAACTTTTTCTAGGGTTTCAGCTTGTGATCGGGTTGGAAGGCCTCACTGGGGCATGGACCTTGAGGTCAGAGGCATTCATCATCAATCGGGGAGTCTACAGGTAGCCTAGGTTTGGACAAGTTCTTTAGCTACCTCGATTCCTTGACATTCGGTGTTAGGAGGTATGAGCTCATACTAAGGTACACCTCAAATAGGTGTGGTTCTTAGTGCAGCGGGTTCTCCTTAGAGAAAGGTTAACTTGACTCGTCCTAACAGTGTTCATCGTCCGTGTATGACTATGTGTTGGGATTTCTAGAGTGGGCTGGGCTTAGCCCTAAATTGTTTTTTTAAAATCAAAAGTTGAGTCAGGGGTTCATCAGGGGGTTATCCTTACCACTTTGGTTAGTATCGGAGCAATTGATATCATTGGGGTCTATATTTCCCCATGTTTTGAGTCATGTGGGGAATGTGGAGCAAGCGTGCCTTGAGATTTACGAATATAGTAGTAATAGGTCTTGCCATCAGTACATTGGTGACAACATTGCACTTTGAGGTGAGTATCAGTTCAATGAGGGACATCTTCCTTCTCGACCTATCAGGCCTTTAGAGGTAGAATCTCAAGTTCCAAGGGGTTCTGAGGTAAGTCGTGGCACCAACGGTACGTAGAGTTCATCCCAGACTTCACACAATGGTCATTTTAGACCACAGGGGGCTGGGTTTCATATTACCCCGCTGGGTCTTCACAGCCGGCTGCTCTCGGTGATAGTTGATATTGGTGTGGTGAGATAGGCTACTATGTTAGAGATTGTCACAAGGCCCCAGTGCAGTTGGAAATGATGTTGGAGAGGTAGGTATGGAAGATCATCATGTTCTTAATGTCGAGCTTTATGCTATAGAGGTTTCCATGATTGTAGAGGCGTGACCACTGGTCGAGAGAGTGTCCTAGTCAGAGGTTGTCTTTCAAGGCAGACATTTTATACTCCCCAGACTAGGATTTTCGGACCTAGTTGTACCAATGGGGAGTTTGGTCATTAGTCTATACCTTGTCCCATTATGGGACCATGATATGGTATATTTAGTTAGGTTAGTCTCCAGGATTGTCGGTACCTTCCGTTAGAGGTTGTGTCTTTGGTGTTGCAAGTGCTACATCTGTGGTTCAGGTTGAGGTTAGGCATAATCCGTTCTATGCTTATGTAGGCCAGCTAAAGGCGAAGGCTCCAAATAACCCTTCTTTGTATGCATTTTTGGGGTTTTATCTCTTTAGTTTATATTTTGTGTGGGGTTTTCATGCACATTTTAGTCTATATAGCTTATTACCTATTGCTGGCTTGTTATGGCACCTTGATTTGAGTTTTTTTTAAATAGTTTTACCTCCTATAGTTTATTCATTTGTGTTACTTTGATTGGGAGTAGTGGTTGGGTAACTCCCTGTGCCTTTGCCTTTATAGTCCTAATTTGGTTGTGGCCTTGGGATGGTTGGTTTCCTTTTTTCCACCCTTGTTCTGTGTTGATGTTGTGATGTTGATCCTTGTTTGATAGTTGGCTAGACTAGCCTTTCCCGGTGTGAGATTTTTATATTGTTGGGCCTAGTTGTCTTAGGAGGTTGGCTTACTTGTGTGTCATCCCTTTCTAGTATTAGATGTGAGATTACTAGTTTTAGGAGTTCTATTTTGGGTAGTTTCCCTTTTATAGTTGTGGTGGTCCTTTTTGGTAGATTTCTCCATTTCACTTAGTCGCTTCTCACTTTTTGAGTTATGCTTTCGCCCGTTTGGCCCTTTTTGGATTTGTCCTCTTCTCGTGGTCTTGGTGTTTGGTTATGGCTAGCAAAAATTTGGAGGAGTGACTCTTTGTGATTCTTCATTTTACCTTGTTGCTATTGATGTTGTCCCTTCCGGTTGAGTTGATAAATCTTGAGGCCAGTGTATGATTTACAGTTGAAATGGTGATTTTCATCGGTGATTTCAGACTTAAGCTTCTACAAAAAAATTGAAATTTGCTAAGACGGTTCACCTTTAGATTGGGGACAAAGTAATTCATGGAATCTATGAAATAATTCTAGTCCAGATTTACGGTGGTAGAGCAGTTGGTAGACTCATGGTGTCAACTTTACTCATGACTTCATTTTCTTAGAGTAGGTCCTTGGGGATGACCCAATGCAGACTTGTTGTTCGCAGGATGGCCTGGTAAGCTTCAGAAGGCTATTTTTCAGCTGGATTTTATGAACTTTGAGAGCTAAAGGTTGATTTTGGGGCTTTACTTGGGATGAGCTCCTGGTTTTGGCAGTTGTTATATCTTGGTGTTTAGGTGGAGTATGTACATATCCTAAGGCTTATGCTGCATGGCCATGAAGGCATGTTTCTAAATGTGTTGGAGATGTTCAAGATGGCTAAGGGTCGATAGAACACTTTTGATGGTTAGAAGATTTTAGATGTGGAGCATCAAGTTAGTTTTTCAATTTGGGAGTTAGGTTGCATTAAACATGGTCCTGCGGTTGCTCAATTTTATGGTGTTTGCATGGTGGTGGACTTCTCATATGAATCTGGTGATTTTAGGCAATTTATATTCAGTAGGATGGGAGTTGTAGCCCAAATAGGATTTGGAAGAGTTTATGGAGGTTTGAAGTGAATTTGAGGATTTTTCTCCTAGCTTAAGCTCTATGATGGTGTTGTTCGACTTGGAAGGGTGCCTAGGCCTTTGGAGGAGCATGCGTACCTGGTATCCTCATTTCTTAGTACCTTCAAGCTGTGTCTATCCTTCTACTTTTGCAGACAAAAGTCATTTTAGAAGTGGATGTTGTAATGGCCCTCCAGGTCATTTTCTTCGTTTTCAATCTTTTTAGTATTCAGAGCTTTCCTGTAGTGACCCTAAGTAATTTATAACTTGTTGGAATAAATAGCTCGGTTTCTAGGTCATTTATTAGGGATTTTCGCATGTGACCATGTTTTGGAGTGTTAGAAACTTGAATGGTTGGCTTCAGTCAAAGTTTCAATTAGATGTCCTCAGAATGAAATTATGATGGTTTATCCTCTCTGGATGGGCCACTTTAAGCTAGAGGAATGGTTGGTTTGTGCTAGGGACTTCTGGTGTGGGTTTGTGCTGTTAGGCATTTTACCTTGGAAAATTAAGCCTAGGTTTGACTTTGGTCAACTTTCTTGGTAAACATGCTTATAGGAGAATTATGTTAGCGCGATTAGCTCTGGAATGTAAACTTTGGTCAAGGATGAAGTTTTGTGCGGTTCCCTAGGCTTTCATTCTTATTTTGAGCCTCTTTGTGGTTTTTAACTTAAAATTGAACTTAGGTGTAGGACCTACATTTCAACAAAAGAACCTTGGATGTAAGTTTTGATGCTTGTATTAATTCTAGAATGCCAAATTTGATGGGGTAGCATATTTTGTTTGCCCACACAAGGTTTCGAGCTAATTCTAGGCACCTCGTCTGAGAATTCCAAGATGGGGAAACCAACTGATATGCATCAACAGGTGCAGAGAATTTTTTATCCTTAAGTTCGCAGGACCTAGCTGCCACGTTGGTGGAGCGTTGTGGTCTTAGACTTCTCAATAGAGAGGCCTGTGGCGGTGATCGCGGGATGTTGTGGACCTTCTGGGCCGCGTTCATGTGAAGTCATCTATGTTTGCGGAGGTTAGGCCAGTTGACCCTCCGAGTTCGTGATGGCCTTTTCTCACGTTGGCAGTGATCGCAAGCCTTGGGATCTACGTTCTTGAAGAGGCTTTGCAACAGATCTTTTAAATAGAGATCACTGATGGATCAGCTCAACACCCAAGAGTTCTTTTGGTGATTTTGGGAGCTTGGGAACTCCATTTTTGGAAATTCAAAATGCTAGAGGTCCGTGGTGATCGTGGCTAGGCATTATAGTGTTTCTGGAAATGTGGAAGGTGTCGGTTTGAGGTAATTCTCACCCCGAAGGAGGTGCTTGTTCTCTTAAATTTGTGTTTTATTTGCTTTTGTGTAGGGGCTAATCTGGGCGCAAAATTGAGTCCTATTTCGGGACACAAGCTCGGGTAGTTTATTAGGACCTATTGGTAAAGTCAACATTGGGATTCTCAATATGGGTCCCACATCTTATTCTAACTCGATTCAAGGTCCATTTCAAATTGTTGTGATTTTAGTATCTAAACATTCGTAATGATGTTGTGATCAATAATTTGATAGTGTGGCGGTATTTAGAGGCATTTTGGAAGTAGATAGCTCATGTGTAGTGGATTAGGAGCGCTCATGATCGTCTTTGAGGTAGGCTTCTGTCTCCTTTCTTGATTGAGTTTGTTAGATGATGCCTACTATAGATTTAATTTAATTTTGGATGGTATTTGCTAGGTGTCTATATTTCAATCTTGAAATCCCATATTTTCTTGATTCCGTAGGAGTCTTGGCATTAGTGTGGATGTTGGGATCCTTATTTTAGGTTTGTAGCTTTGCTTGATGTCTATATGAACTATTTTATTTTCTTTAGGATTCGTGCTTTATGGCCTTAGACTAAGTTGGACCTTAGGTTCTTTATATTGTGTTTTACCGCCCCTGTGGTTAGGATTTGTTCCCTAGAGGGGTGGTATTGAGTCATTCTCCTTGAGTTGGTTCTTGTGACCTTTGTGGCTCGTTATAGTCATGGGTCAGTCCTACCTATGCCCTATCAGGGACTAGAGTGGTATGATTGGGGTAGACTGTCGTCCCTTAAGTTGGTTCCCCTCTTTATTGATTTGAGACCTCTCTTTTGGTCATTTCTCATGTTGTTGAGTAGTAAACCTGTTATATTCTTACTGTATTCAGTTATATTATTGGGCCCAAGGTCGTATGCGAGGACAAGTTAAATCTAAAGTTAGTACTCAACTCTTTGGTAGTGTGTTTTGGTTAACTATAGTTATTTGACTTGAGTGCCTTGTTTGAATGTTGGTGATGACATGCATATTTTTTTTTTCATTCTCACGTATTTTTTTAGGTATAATATTACCCAGTTCATGCATTGGCATCATCATGAGCTAGTGTTTTACCTGGATTTTATTCTAAACTAATTTTAACGCGAGTCGTACCTTATGTACCACTTGATTTACTGGATTTTAATATCACGTTGCATCTGAGACGTGCTCTTTTCCTACTTTAGATTTTAGAGGCATCTGGGAAGCGCCTTGTTTTTATTTGACTAACTAGCGTATCGATGCCTTTTCTTGCATAATCCTTGTCTACATTGAGATCCTCTTTGAAGTCGACACGTCCCGTGTAAATTTTACCAGCTGAGATGGGAGTGGACAGACTTGTTGGGTGGCCTAGAATGATTTTCACTTTTGCTAGTTGGGCTAGGAGTTTACTATGGTCATGGTTACCTGGGTAGGGAGCCTAGTTTTCACTTATTTGGTTTAGATTCGTGGCACTTCTATGATGGTCCTATTGCACTCTCCGTATTCATATGCATTACCTATCACCAATATACTTTGATATTGATTATACCCTCTTGTTTATGGGGGCCGATTGGATTATATTTGTTGTTTGTACCTTTCGGGATTATGGGAGTCTCACTAGGTTATGGCTTAACTATATTGTATTTTGTGTTATTGTTTTCTTATTAGCTAATAGGTTTTGGACTTTAGAATTGTGGTTGTGGGTCCTCTTGACCCAGGGTAGTTGACTTGGTATCTTAGTTTCTTCCAAATAGGTTATTGGCTCGTGTTCTAGGTACGTTCTTGACTCAACTTCTCACCCCTTGTATCATGTTTCTTCCCTCTATTCTCTATATATATTGGCATCTCCTGTTTAGTTACTTGTGTTATGCTCTCCTTATTAGTTGTTGTTTCTGCTTGTTTTATCTTTTGAGCTCAGTTGGCCGATGCCTACTAAGTACCATTTTTGGTTCTCATACTACACTTCTTCTCCTTGCAGATTGCAGTTTGAGTTATCGCCATTGATTGGGAGTCGTGCAGGGTAGCTTGGAGTTTTGGAGATTAGGGTGAGCTCTTGGGGTATCGAGCTACAAGTTTCCATCTATTTTGGCTAAGATTAATCTTTATATTTGCATTTAGAGAAAACCAGTACTTATGTTGTATTAGTAAAAGCATTGTACTCTTATTTTAGATTAGATGCTCAACTCCTGACTGATGCAAGTTCTTGTGATGGTTCCTTGTATTATTTTCTTATTTTATCTTCTCTCCTCTTTGTTGTAACCTTTTTACTCCTTTTGTTGGCTTCCAGTTTGTAGCTCGTTGCTTATGGCTCTGGGCTAAGGTTTGGCTCACCTATTGGTGGGGTGTAATAGGTGCCATCACTGAGAAATTAGACCATGACATAGATGCAATGCAATCTCCTCTGATCCAGCTCCATAGGCATAATGCAAATGCATGCTTTCTCGACTCGTAGATGCCAATCATGGAGATCTGGTACTAAAATTTTATTGTTGTATTTATGTTAAGTGCTAAGTATTTGTTGGTTCAAATTCGTAGGTATTATGTCATCAGTCATAGCACATTATAGAGGTAATACCACATCTTAAGGGTGGATCTACCCTTGCTCGAGGTTTTGTCAAGCGACACCCCTTCGCCACAAAACTACATTGTATATGTAGGTCAAATTTAAAATTTATACCTATATATACATGTTTTGACACCATTTGACACAAGCTGGAGGTTTAGCGTATTGATCAAGGTGGTGCAAATTGTTTTTAGGTGGTAAGCTCTATCTCGACTAGCAACATAACAATACATTTTGAGTATATCTTTTTTTTTCATTTTAAATGGTACATTTTCCTTATAATTAGACATTTTGTCAATTTATAATGTAATTACCTTATATTTTATTAGTAAGGTTTATTTTGTTGCTTTTTCATATTTTTACTTCCTTATATTTTGCCACACTTTAATGAAAATTTTTGCTCCGTCACTATTATTATGTATGGAAAGAAGGGAATGTCCGAATATTCCAACACAAGCAAAGGAACGTTGAGGCTATTGTGAAGAAATTTTGTGCAGGTGATACATAGTTAGGTATTAGGAGGAAAATATTGAAACTTAATCTTGACGACTTGAATTACTATCCTTATAGCAGGAGGCGGGCCTACTCTTAACGTTGAGGTGTCACCAAACCCAAAAAACATCACCAAATATCTTGTATATGTTTGAGTGTATTCCTTGTAAATGATAATATAATTAGCTTAACACCCTGAATACTAATAACCTTAAGGGGTACTAATTGAGAAGCCACCTCAATTTTCTTTAGTGCCCTATTATGTTACATGTGTTAATCGCCATCAATTATAACCTCTACCTACATAATATTACTATAGAATCTTCTATAGATGTATATTTATCATGTATAGTATTTACCATGTGCAGTATTTTATCATGTCTGGTATTTTACCATGTATATTTTTCTTGTAAGCTAATTAGGAGATAATCTCCTTCATTCTAAAGTAACAGAAATCATGGTTTTTCCATTTTTTATATGGTATCAATGCTTTGAATATTTTCTGTCTTTCTTCTATTTCCTCTCCTCCTACTTGTGCGTTTTTCTTCACTTTCCAGTCCATTCCAATGGATCTAATAATCAACAAACGATAATGAAACTTGATGGAAACAACTATTTTTTGTGGGCTTCATATTTTCGAGATTTTTTTGAGGGAACAGAGGTTTTGGTTCATGTTACCTTGCCCAAACCAGATACTACAAACAACAATTCAGCAATCATCTCCAAATGTTGTCTATCTGACACAATGGTACGTAGCTAGATCATGGAGTCCATCGACAACACCATTGCTCTGAGTCTCACAAATATCTCTTTTGCTCGTGTGATGTGGGAATACTTTCAAAGGAACTATCGGTGTAGTAATGATGCACAAATTTATCAACTGGAACTATCTCTCACATCTCTTTCTCAAGAGAGCGCTAGCATTAAAGAATTTTATTGATCCATCATTTTGATTTGTAATGAGATGTACATGATTGATGACACCAGTAATCCGCCAACGACACTTAACACGGTTCTTAAATTACAACAAAAATCTTATTGTCGTACATTCCGTATGAAGTCACGACCAGAGTTTGAACTTACTTGAGCCTCTATTCTTAACCACAACTCAATATCATCGCTTGACAATGTCCTTGCTGATCTTATTGAAGTGAATCTTCTTGCATGTGTCTCTTCTCAAAATTGCCCTCCTAAGTCCTTAGTTGCTTACAAACGGAAATATTTTGAACTGTCTGCTTTTGAGTTTTTCAACTGTCATAAAAAGGGACATTATGCTTCTCATTGCAGCAATTATAGAGGGTCTACCTCCAAACTATTTTGTCAATATTGCAAGAAAGATGGCTAACTGATAAAAAATTGTCGAACCTATCTATTACACCTCGGCCATTCAACCACTCCCACTACTTTTACCTTTCCTGCCAATCCTCCTGGTGGTTCCTCATCTTCTATACATTCTGACCTCGTGCAATAATTTATCAAGATCTTCATGTTGTATGTTTTGGTAAGTCTAGGACAACTACTACTGGGATTATAGATTCAGGTGCTAGTCATCACATGACGGGTGACTTGACAACCTATGTTTCCTTCCTGCCTTTTCCTCCCTTGTCTCTATCACTTGTTCCAATGGAATGAACCTCACTATTCAGAGAAGTAGAATATTACAATTTATTTTCCATGATTCTCCTCATCTAGTCTTATCTGATGCTCTTTATGTCCCTAAGGTATTTGCTAATTTGATTTCCATTAATCAACTTGTTAACCAATGATTCTCTCACCTAATGGTTCTCTTATTGAGGATCTAAGAATTGGGAAGGTGATTGGTCGGGGCCGTAGAACTGGAATACTCTTCATCTTGGAGCTTAGCTCATCCTCCAACTTCCACAAGTGCTTTATCACTCAATCTTCATAGGAGAGCATTTCACCCAACACTCTTTGGAAACTGTAGCATATGTTGTTGGGACATCCTTATACTCAAAATCTGAAGTCTTTATTTTTCTTTAGAAATCTAGTGTCAGAGATTAATTTTAGGAATAATAATAATGTTAAATGTGAATCTTGTTCTCTTGCAAAATCACATTTGTTCCCATTTAATAAAAGTATTTATCAAACTCATTCTCCATTTGAACTTATTTATTCTGATGTTTGGGATTTTGAAAGCTTCAAGTAACTTTTTGGAAATTCTTATCGTTGGAATTAATGCATTCACACTTTGATGTTTTGTCTTTCAATATTGTCTCTTAGTTTTTCAAGAAGTTTTTTAGGATTTTGTAATACATATATCTAGTAATTTGTGATACATGTATCTAGTTAATTGTGCAAGACTTTTTGTTTTCTATTTTGAGTAGTATAAATAGTGATGTAGTTGATGATTGTAATCATCTCAAGTGGCCTTGAGTAGCCTATATAAAACTTGAGCATTCTCTAAAGATAGTATTCTCTTTCTATATTTCCTACACTTATTATGTAATATTTCTGGATCCTGTATCTCGAGTTACATAGGTTTACTTTCCTCAACACAAGTATGAGGTATTTAGAATCCTTAAGTATTTTTATGCCATGGTCCACATTCAATTTGAGAAAAATGTAAATAACCTGCACAAAAACTCAGGCGGTGAATACATCTCAAAAGATTTTGAGCATTTCTTGGCTACTGAAGGTGTTATTCACTGAAAACACATTGTCATCAGTCTCAGCAAAATGGTTTGACAGAACGGAAGCATCAGCATATAGTTGAAACTGCCCATGCACTTCGACTCCATGAAAATTTGCCACAATTATTTTGGGCTAATGGTGTCCATACGACAGTGTAGTTTATTAATCGGATGCGCACTAGGGTTCACCAAAATCATTCCCCTCTGCAAATTCTTTTTGGTACTAAGCTTCTGTATGACTCCTTCCGTGTGTTTTGATGTACGTGCTAAGTGCTTCTTCCAAGATCTGAGTATACTAAACGTGAATGGGCCACACACATCGATGGAGTTCCTCAGATTATAAATGAGGTTCCTCATGAGCGACACCACCATATAACCCTTTCATTTGAAGAAATTGGAGCATTGTGCCCGTGATATCGAAGATAGTATTCCCCACAATTGGGGGCAATAAGATTGCACCCACACTACCATGATCATCCAAATCATCGATATTGATCAAAATCGACACTTAAATGTACAAGAGAACATTGAAAACATTTAACAATCAGAATCAGGAGATGGATCACTAAGAGAAAAACAAACCAACAATGGGGAGACCTTCACCCCACCGAGAAATCCTACGCAGTGTCCTCAATGCATATACAAACTAATTTAAATAGTAAAAAGGGAAAGTAAGGATCACTAAATGAAAGCATTAGAGCAGGAGAGACTCTTCACTTCACGCCTAATCGGCGAGCAGTACCGGTGACGCATAACCATTCAGCTGACCGCTGAGTGGAATTTGGTTCACCGAAATTTACAAAAAGATAGCCTTACAGTTGAAGCAAAAAGGCGAGGTTAATCGACATCACCGATTCAGCTCGGCGGACCGCCGAAATTACTGCAGCCTCGCCAAATTTTCCAGAATGAATCTCTATCCTGGCTCTAGGAAGGGTGATGCACTTGGGCAATTTGGGGAGCCTGATTGCGATTCACCAAATTGGTCAGTCCCCCGCCCGATTTCCATTCTTTCAAAATAAGGGCTCCAACCTACACATTCATCAAACGTTATTAAAAAAATGACTAAAACCTAGGTTGCCTCCCAATAAGCACCTTAGTTAACGTCATGGAACTACATGTAAATGCATTTAAGCGTCTTCCATATATACCACTTCAATTATAGACAAATTTAGGCATTCTCCGAAGTAGAGCTTCATTCGTTACCCATTTACCTTGAATACCGACCCTTCCTTGCATTCATCTTAAATTGCCCCATTAGTTAACACATGAGTCACTTTGAATGGGCTTGACTATTTCTACTTGAGTTTACCTGGAAAATGTCTCAAACGGGGGTTATAAAGCAAAACAGGATTACCAGCTTTAAACTCTCTCTAAAGGATTTTGGCATCATGCCACTTCTTCATTTTCTCCTTGTAAAAGGCTGAACTCTCATAAGCCCGCAACCGAAACTCTTTAAACACATGGAGTTAGGTTAATCTATTCTTTGAAGCATCCCCTAATTCAAGTTCAATGCTTTCAATGCCCATAATGCCTTATGTTCAAGCTCAATTAGTAGGTGACAAGACTTTCCAAACCCTAACTGGTATGGTGACATGCTAATCGGGGTCTTCCATGCGGTGCGATTTTCCAAAAGAGCATCATCTAACTTCCGAGACCAGTCAGTGTGATTTGCATTGACTATTTTTGCTAGAATCTCCTTAATTTCCCGATTCGACACTTCAACCTTCCCACTTGTCTGTTGATGATAAGGGGTTGCAACTTTATTCTTAACTCCATATTTTCTTACCAAAGATGCAAACAAACATGTAAAAAAATGAGATCCCCCATCGCTAATAATTGCACATGAAGTGCCGTACTGTGTGAAAATGTATCACATAAAGAAATGCACAACATTTCTTCCTTTGTTGTTGGGTAAAGCCATAACCTCTACCCATTTAGAAACGTAGTCAACGCTACAAAGATATACTTACTACCATATGAACTAACAAAAGGTCACATGAAGAAGATTCCCTAGACATCGAACAATTCTACATCTAAAACCGAACGGAGAGGTAATTCATGCTTTCTCGACATTCCTCCTTGCTTTTGGCATTGAATGCATTGTTTAACAAGAGAGTGTTCATCTTGGTATAACATTGACCAGTAATAACCACTTTTAATTACTTTGGCAGCAGTGTGCACCCCACTATGATGCCCACAGGTGACACGTGGAAAGCATCGAGAATTGCATTTACCTCCACTTCCGGTACACTTTCTAATTATGTGATCTGTGAATTCCTGAAATAGGTACGGGTCATCCCAAAAATACTTCTTCACATCGAACATGAATCTCTTCTGTTGGTAGAAATTCAATCCATCTAGAAGAATCCCACACACAACTTAATTTGCAAAATCATCATACCAAGAGGTGGATTTCCATGAGATAGAACCATTACTGAATCATCGGGAAACGCTTCGTCAATATCCCTCTCACTGGAAACAACATTGGTTTCTAGCCTTGACAAGTGATCCTCCACTTGGTTCTCACACCCTTTTCGATCTTTGACCTTGAAATCAAACTCTTGTAACAACAACACCTACCGAATCCACCTTGACTTTGCATCTTTCTTAGCCACAAATTATCAGATTGTAGCATGATCCGTGTGTACCACTACTTTAGTGCCCAACAACTACACTCTAAACTTTTCAAAAGCGTACAGTACAGTTAGAAATTCTTGTTCGGTGACAGTGTAATCTTTTGAGCTACATTCAAAGTCTTACTTGAATAATAAACCAAGTGAAACAACTTATCCTTTCGTTGGCCAAGAACAACTCCCAAAGCCATACCACTTGCATCACACATTAGTTCAAATGGAATGCTCCAATCAGGTGCAACAATGATCGGAGCCGACACTAGCTTTTCTTCTAAGCATAATAATGCTTTGAGGCAAGCTTCATCAAAATGGAAAGTAGATTCCTTTCAAAGAAGCTTACAAAAGCGATAAGCTACTTCAGCGAAATCCTATATAAACCACCGGTAGAAGCCTGCATGTCCTAGAAAGCTCCGAACGCCTTTCACCAAAATGAGAGGAGGTAGTTTTGCAATAACTTCAACTTTAGCTTGATTCAATTGTATTCCTTCTCCTCAAATTTTATGCCCCAAAACAATATCCTCGTTGACCATGAAATGACATTTCTCCCAATTTAGAACAAGATTTTTTTCGACACATGTTTGCAATACTTTTCCAAGGTGTTCAAGACATGCTTCATATATGTCACCCATAACTGAAAAATCATCCATAAAGACATATCCAATTCTAAGTATCGATGATCGTAAATCAGTATAAACCCAACTGAATGAGTTGGGGTTGATCCCATAGAGAATAGCTTTCTTTGAATTCGAATATGAAAATATGACCATGACCTTTGCAGCCGAACAAACACCGCACTTAACAATTTTATAAGTCAAACTCCAAGATGCCGTTACCAACCCACTTCAATAATCAACAAGGAACAATCAAATAACTAGATAACACATGGGGAATTGACTAACCAATTGTCGAATTTAACTTAATGGGTGTACACCATTACCAACAATGTTAATTCGTTGTGGGTAGAATGGACTATAAGTAAAGCAATTTTCTCTTGAACAATTACCTTATTTCCGTTGAAAGCTCTCGAACTTAAACACTATTCATAAGACGACCAGACCACTTTCTTATCAAATCTACTCTTTCGAGCTAGTTACAAAGGCTCAATTTCAAGTTTCACTTTCTCAAGCTGAAACCATCATGACCCACTACTAAGGATGCCAAATTACTACGTTGGTTCTATACTTCTCTCTCGAGCAAGCACAAAACTCTAAACTATATTGCACTAAACAGGCAATAATGAAGTTAAACCACAGTAATGATTTAGACCAACTTCAAATTAACACCAAAATTTACTAATTGATGACACCCATCTAGTCAAATGCAACAATTGGCCACATTGTCAAACCCCCAAGGTTAGGGTTTTAGCCAATCATAGCAAAAAGATGAAATTCAATACCTGCCACATTTTCCATAGCTAGGTAAGTGAAATTTGAAAGTCAAAATTGAATAATATCTTCTCTATTACAAAACCCAAATGAAAAAACCTTGCTAAAATCACTTGAAATCAACAATAGTAATATTTTTGCTCGCTATGTTTTGTTCCTCACAATTTTTGAATGCTTTCTCTGTCTTGCAAAAATCAATTTATCCAAGTCTGATTTGTGGATTTTTGGGACCAATCGGTGAGGATAGTCGGGCATCACCGACTATTCGGCAACTCGCCGATCGATCTTCGTCTTGCCTTCATTCTTCACATCTTCTTAGTCCAACAACTGTAATTTTAGGCGAGCTAGATCGAAATCTCCATTTCATTCCACAATGCACCTTTTTGCCTTTTAAGTCACCCATCAACATTTATCTGGATCTCCATCAATACTTTTGGCGATGAGGTCATCCTTCGCAGATGTGATCGGCGACACGCCGAATGGAACTGCTGCTCGCCGAAGTTACTCCTAATCCAATCTCAGAGTTCTATAAATTTAGGTGATAGAGGAGAAACTTGCCGATTCGCCAAGTTATCTCGGCGATCATCAGGCTTGTTTTTCCTCTTCTCTTTTTCAGCTTGTGTTGTCCTTGTTGACCGTTTCTGTCTTAGCTTCGTTCCTCAACCCATATATCTAAAAATCAAGGGTTTTACATCAGTTATTGGCATAAATTGAGCATTTGAGGACACTAATTCTATGCAAACAAAGCCCTATATAAGTCCAAATCTCGAAATCATCAACACCCCTAACTTAAACTTTTTCTTTCCCTCAAGTAAAACTCAAGTTCATCAGTTCAAAAAGGATGTTTCAAACAGTGCTACAAAAGACTCAATCATGAATGCACACAACAAGACTCAACTTACTCATGCAAGGATCAATTGTGCACTTAAAAATTCAAGTTGTGACTCACCATTATCAAAGATGCTCAAGTTCACAATACTTGCTTCAAATGCAAGTTCAAGCTCAACAAAGGTACTCAAATTACCTCACACAAAGATGATTCCATATTCACACACAATGGTTCAACAATTTATCGTTCTGGAATCACATACAACTCTTACACTCAAAAAGACGAACACATGCATGACTTCACCCATAGGTTTGCCGTTATTTTCCAATCAACATTCGTTTCAGCTCACTCACGATAAAAAAGGTCATTTCAAGGCTTGTAATGGGGCTGAGTGCAAAGGTATGGTCATTTAGGCTCAGTGGCTGCTATCCTCATGAAATGTGGTATGAAAACCACTTTCTTTCCTTTTCTTCAACATTCTCATTCATGCTCAAAATTCACCCCATTATTCACTTTTCATGGAATACCGGACACCCCATTTCTTTTGCAACTTTCACAACTTTATTCCACAAATTTTTCATTCTTTTTCTTTTTAATTATTCTTTTATCTCTTTGTTTTCTGTATGGAGGGGTTCCATATGTTTCAAAACCATGGATCAAAGGGGAACTTCTTTGCACTTCTTGATTTACCTTCTCCTGTCACCACACCCCCAACTTAGGCTTTTGATCTAGGTTGGTTATTAATACAAACCACACCTCATGAGGGTTATGGGTGAATGAATAAAGAGGGGTTACAATTTCATCAAGTTTCCTCCAAGAAAAGGGTAAGGCTCAAAAAGGGAGTTCAAGCAAGGTTCACACACTCACAAGGTTGGCCACAAAAGAGGTATATTGTCAAATTGTTTCACTCTTCAAAATTGTTGCCTAAGATCATTTCAAGATCTTGCATCACTTAGTCAACCGGACCAACGGGGCAAATTCTAGGTGTCATCACACAAGGTACGGTAAGATCATCACACAAGGCATTGTCACCAATATCAAACAAGACTCCACACTTTTGCTAGTGTGCAATGTTCATCACGAGAGACTCATTCGATGATCGGCTAGTTACAACGAGATGCACAAAGTTCACACATTGTCTATGGAACTTCATTTGGCCTTATCGTAGCCGCACATTTATTTTTGTTTGATAAATAGCACTATTCAAGTCATCAGTATTGATCATAATTGATTCTGAAGTAAATAACTTTTTCGAATGAGCAAGGGACTCACTGACCAAATGACCAAACACACATCCCCACCAAACGCATTCAACATTGTCCCCAATGTGAGTAGAGAACATATAATACCAAAAAAAATAAAAAAATAAAGATAAACTACTGATGTGTAAACACGCAAAGCAAGGTGACAAGGAATCTTCACTAGGTGCCCATTTAGCGAAAAATTGTAACAGTCGTCGAACTACTCTGTGATTCACCCAATGATCTGGATATCACTGATATTTCTAGTATGAAACACGTTCAGGAAGGAGCGAAAATGAGGAATTGAAGTAGTTCACCGAACTGGTCGGCGCATCGCCTAATGGACTCGTAGCCTTGCCGAATAATTCATTGGGTCAGGCAATCAGAGTAGGGTCAAAAAAGGCGGAGAAATTTGGGTCGTCCAATCACTTCGACGAGTCGCTCAGTGATGAAGTTTCCCCACCTAATATTCTAGTATCCCAGTTCCATTTTCAAAGTCCAGAAGGCGGACGAGATCAGGATCACTAAACAGATTCGGCAATCCTCCAATGGTGTCTTTACCTCGCACAATTTCTTGCACCTGTAAAATCAGCTCACATTATTTGAAATACTAACACTTGGGTTGCCTCCCAAGAAGTGTCTTATTTAACGTCGTGGCACGAAGTGGAAATTCTCCCAAGCATCTTCCAGATACACTACTTCAATCAAGGAAATCTCTTGGCATTCGCAAAAATACAATTTCAAGTGTTGCCCATTCACGTTGAATGCAGGTCCCTCTTTACCTTCGACTTCAATGGCACCATTTGTGAACACCTGTGTTACTCTAAATGGACCTGACCATTTGAATTTGAGCTTTCCCGGAAAGAGTCTGAGTCGAGAATTAAATAGTAACACCCAATCTCCTACATTAAACTCCCTCTTAAGGATTCTAGAATCATGCCACTTCTTCATCTTTTCCTTGTAAAGAGCTGACTTTCATACGCCCTGAACCTGAATTCGTCCAACTCATTTAGCTGGTCCACTCTCTCTTTTGAAGTCTTTGCCCAGTCCAGATTTAGAGCTTTCAATGCCCATAATGCTTTGTGTTCCAATTCAACTGGTAAATGCATGATTTTCCAAAGACTAGCTGATATGGAGACATACCAATTGGTGTTTTGTATGAAGTGCGATACGCTCATATAGTATCATAAAAATTTTGAGACCAATCAGTCTTATTTGCATTCACTGTCTTGGCTTGGATACTCTTGATCTCACGATTCGACACTTTAACTTGGCCACTCATTTAGGGATGATACGGAGTTGCTACTTTGTGTTTGACTCCATACTTGCTTAATGTGAATGCAAAATACTTGTTGCAAAAACGGGATTCCCATCACTAATAATAGCCCAAGGAGTACCAAATCTATGAAAGATATAGCATTTCAGGAATTGAACAACACTTTTCCCTTCATTGTTCGGAAGTGCAACAGCCTCCAACCATTTAGAAACATAATCTACTGCAACTAAAATATACTTATTACCAAACGAACTCACAAATAGACCCATGAAATCTATCCCCCAAACATTAAATAGCTCAACTTCTAAAATGGGCGTGAGAGGCAACTCGTGTCTTTTAGATACTCCACCTTGTTTCTGACATTGAGTGCACTTCTTAATAAACTCATGAGCATCTTCGTGGAAGGATGACCAGTAGTAACCACTTTGAAGAACTTTAGCAGCTATACGTACACCACCGTGATGGCCGCAAACCGGTGAAGCATGACAAGCATAAAGAATTTCGATGGATTCTTCCTTCGGAACACATCTCCTAATGATATGGTCTGCACACTCTCTGAATAAATATGGTTCATCCCAAAAGTACTTCGTAAGATCGAACAAGAACCTCTTTTATTGGTAGAAGTTCAGTTCTTCCGGCATCAATCTAAACACTGCATAGTTAGCAAAATCAGCATACCAAGGAGATTGTTGGAGAGTTACAGTGAATACATGTTCATTAGGAAATGCATCATTTATGTCGATCTCCAGCTCGTCATTTCCTTGCCTTCCAATCTTGATAAGTGGTCAACCACCTGATTTTCACAGCCTCTCCTATCTTTGACTTCAAAGTCAAATTCTTGCAGCAGTAGCACCCACCTTATCAATCTTGTCTTGGCATCCTTTTTTGCCATCAGATAACACATTGTAGCATGATCAGTGTGAACAACCACTTTGGTGCCTAGCAAGTATGCTCGGAACTTCTCAAATGCATATACTACCGCATGTAATTCTTGTTCTAAGACTGTATAGTTACACTGAGCATCGTTTAAAGTTTTGCTTGCATAGTAAATGGGGTGAAATAGTTTGTTGAGTTTTTCCCCAACACGACATGCAATGCCGTGCCACTTGCATCACACATTTCTTCGAAGGGTTCTGACCAATCGGGGCTAATAATAACTGGAATGTAGATCAATTTTTGTTTCAAGCACCTGAAGGCCACCATGCAAGCATCATCAAAGTTGAGTTTCACCTCCTTTTCCAAGAGTTTGCATAGAAGATGTGTAATTTTTTAGAAGTCTTTAATTAACCTCCAGTAAAAACCGAAATGTCCCAAGATACTACGAATACCCTTCACCAAAATTGGTAGTGGTAACTTCTCAATCACTTAAATCTTCGCTTTATCAACCCCCAGCCCTTTTTGCGACACTTTGTGACCAAGAACTATACCTTCCCTAACCATGAAGTGGCATTTTTCCCAATTTAAGACCAAATTTATCTCCACACATCTTTGGAGAACTTGTCCCAAGTGTGCCAAACATGCTTCAAAAGTGTCACTCACAACCGAGAAGTCATCCACGAAGACTTCCATTGCATCCTCCACCATATCAGTGAAAATAGATAGCATACAACGTTGAACTATTGCCGAAGCATTACATAACCTGAATGAAATCCGTTTGAAGGCAAAAGTTCCATATGGGCAGGTGAATGTGGTTTTCTCTTGGTCCTTTGGAGCAATGGAGATTTGGTTATAACCGGAGTATCCATCCAAAAAGGAATACCAACCTCTCTCTGAAAGTTGATCAAGCTTTTGATCCATGAAAGGCATGGGGAAGTGATCTTTGTCGGTCCACAAGTTCAACTTCCGTTAATCCATGCAGACTCGCCATCCGGTCACTGGTCTCATAAATACAAGCTCCCCTTTTCATTTGGGACTACTGTGATGCCTCCTTTTTTTGGTACACATTACATCGGACTTACCCATTTGCTATCCGCAATAGGGTAGATCACACCTGCGTCCAACAACTTTATTATCTCCCTTTTCACCACCTCTTGCATCGGTGGGTTCAATTTCTGCTGATGTTCAACACTCGGTTTACAATCACTATCAAGCTAAATTTTGTGAGTGCAAATGCCGAGAGGAATGCCCAGTATGTCAGCGATAGTCCAACCTATAGCCTTGATATACCTTTTCAATACCTCAAGGAGCAATTTTACCTGTTATTCAAGTAAGTAAGATGTAATTATCACTAGTAAGGTGTCATTTACCCGCAAGAAAGCATATCAGAGATGAGAGGGAAGTACTTTGTACTCTAGATTCGGTGGTTCTTCTGTTGATGGCTTTACAGGAGAACTTTCTTGATTTTTTAGATCAATGTCCAACTTCAATAGAGTCTTTGAATATTCCACCATGCCTAAAAGAGCAGCTACTACTTCTTTGTAGCCTTGAATTTCGAATGCATCATAGTTAGCAAGCATTGCCTCAAGTGGTTCACTCATACACATTAAATGGCTCACACTAGCCACCGCCTCATCAATAACATCAACAATAGAAACCACGTGAATGTTGCTTGGGTGTTTCATTGACTTACAAACATTAAAGGTTACTTCATTGTCGTACACCCGGAACTTTACTTCTCCACTTTCAACATTCACCAATGCACTCTCGGTTGCCAAGAATGGTCTTCCAAAAATGATGGGAATTTCAGCATCTATTTCACAATCGAGAATGACAAAATCAGTCAGGAAAATGAATCAGTCAACCTTTACCAAGATGTCATATAGTATCCCCACATGATGTTTAATTGATCGGTCTGCCATCAAGAGTCTCATTGTTGTGGCTTTCGGTTCACACTATCCAAGTTGTTTATAGATTGCAAATGGCATTAGGTTGATGCTTGCTCCCAAATTGCATAAGGCTTTAGCAAATTGGAGCATGCCGATGGTGCAAGGGATGGTGAACGGTCCAGGATCTTATTTCATTTTGATCAGCTCCTTAGTCATAATTGCACTGCAATTATGAGAAACTTTGATTGTTTCAAAATGCAAGCTCCTTTTTTTGTGACTAACTCCTTCATAAACTTGGCATAACCCGGCATCTTTAACAATGCCTTCACTAGCGGGAGATTAATCGGTAATGTCTTGAACACCGATAAAAACTTTTTGAACTTCTCATCCTCATTCTTCTTTTTGAGGCATTGGGGAAATTGAGGGGATATTTTGGGTAAAGGTTGCACACTTTTTGGGGTTGGATTGTGTTTCTACTCATCTTTTTGTGGCCCTTAGTCAATGCTTTGATGGATGGGTATTTCTTCTTCCTTCATACCTTTGTCTTCTTCATGTATTTGAGCTTCTTCATTTCCCGTCACATCATTTATCGCTACCTTTCCACTATTAGTAACCACATCCAAACCTTAAATATGCTAGATTAGCAAGTATGCTACACATTTATCAACCTCCTTTCGCTTCTCATGCGAGTTTTGTTAAACTTAAATATGTATAACATACAAAACTTATTTAATACATTAATTTAGCCTTTTCTTTCAAGAGAAACTAACATATGAACTTTATAAACTATATCATCCACTCTAAGAATCATTCACAAGCAAACATAGAGATTTTAAGCTAGATTAAATTTTGCAAGCTCAAATCATGAATAAAAACACGATGAAATAATTGAACCTAATTCAAACCAACATTCAATTAACTAATTACAAAGATCCACAAACTATCTAGGACACAATTATATTGCACATCCCTAACACTATGGGGTTTTAGCAACTTATGCTAGAAATGATTTTTTTTTACCAAAGTAACAGTTGTCCATTCAAGCTTGATGTGCTTTAATTGTTTATTGCAAAATAGCCCAAATCAAAACCCCAGTTTTTCTAAGTTTTAGCTAGATAAAATCCCCAAAATATTTTAGAGTGTTGTTAGTATTTCATCTTCGGAACAGTGATAAAGTATATTTCCCGCTCTTCACATCCATTTATACCTTCCCAATATTTTGAAAATAGTGCACTTTAGAATCACTTCGGTGATGCTAGTCAGGTTTGCTCACTGACTCAACAAGTCACCAAAAGCTACACCTTTAGTGAGCACGATGGGGTCCGCCAATCAAGATTGGTGAGTCATCATTATTAATTTCACTCACCAAGTTGGCTTTAATTTTTAGCAGAGTTATCCTATATTTTTGGTTATGAAATTCAAGCTCGCTTACCTTTTTGGCGAGCCTGTGTTCACCACTTCTACTCTCCATATTATTTAGACCTTTTTAGCAGAAGTTTCTATCCTTTTTGTGATGACATTCAAGCTCGCCGACTTGTTTGGTAAGTCGCCATTCACCACTTTGGCTCACCAAGTCGTTTTAAGCCAATAAACAAAAGTCTCAATTATTTTTAGTGAGCATAATCTTGTTTGGCGAGTTTCAGCTTTGTTATTCTCTTTGCTTTTCCAAATTTTCACTTCTTTTTGTTTCAATTTGTCCTGGCTTTATTCTTTAGATTTAATAGTTGCAATTAAACACAATTAACATCAGAAATGGATATAAATATACATTGAGAACACTATTTGGTGAACTATAAGCCTAAAATGTTTCTAAAATCTCCAATTCATCGGACTTAAGCTTAGGAAGTTGCATATGGTGTTCAGATTCAAGAGGTGCAATCTGCTTCCATAGCTTCATGCTTAGTGGTTCAGCCGGTCCCAATAGCTGCTCCACCTATGGTGCATATGCTAGTTATGTGTTCTGAATAGTAGAAGATGTTAGGAGAGTTGATCAGGTTGGTTCATCCCAAGTTCACAAGTGTTGTGGGTTAGGATGCTCACAACTTTCTAGTTAGTTTGTAGGAGAGGTTGTATAACCTCAACTTGGTGGAGTCTCACTATTACACCATTTTCTAGATGGATGGGTCAGCAAAGAAGTGGTGGAGGTCTTATTTGAGTGTAGACTAGTTGGGCCACCTCATATGACTTGAGCTCAGTTCTCTAAGGCTTTCTTAGAGAAGTATGTACCTTGCAAGCTGAGGGAGCGGTTGCAGAATGAGTTCACTAACTTGACATAGGGATTATTGCTATTTTTAGAGTATGAGACACGGTTCCACGAGCTATTGGCATGTGTTATTGTTTTAAGAGGTTAGTGGGACATATTCATGGCATTAGTAGAGTTTGTGTATAATAATTGCTACCATTTGAGTATTCAAATGACCCTATTTGAGGCATTATATGGTAGGAGGTATCAATCTCTGGTGGGATGGTTTGATACCTTTGAGGTTAGGTCATGGGGCACCAACTTGTTTTTGTGATTATATGGCTAATGTCTGTGTGATCTAGGAGAGACTTTTTATGACCCAGAGTAAGTAGAAGAGTTATGCATATTAGAGAGTTTGGGATTTAGATTTCATGGCTGGTAATTAGGTGTTTCTATGAATATCTCTCATGAAGGGCATGATGATGTTCAGGAGGATGGGCAAGCCTAGCCCCAAGTTCATTGATCCTTTTAAGATTCCAAGGCAGATTGGAGAGGTAGATTATGGTATAGACTTACCTCTAACATTTTTAGGTGTTCACCCCATGTTTCATGTGTCTATGTTGAGATGGTATATTTTAACGGGTCTCACATCCATTAGGATTCCATTCATCTTATGAAGTTGTTGCCATTCAAGCAGAAGCCTGTGGTTATTCAATAGTGGCAGTTTAAGAGGTTGTGGTCTAAGGAGATTCCATTAATGGAGGGTCAGTGGAGGCATCGTCTGGTCGATGAGGCTACTTAGGAGACCGATCTTTGTTTGGAGACTGACTATCCTCACTATTTCGAGCCTTTCGGTACTTCCTTTTCTTTAAAATTTTAAGACAAAAATCCTTTTATTAGTGGATGTTATAGTGACCCTCGTGGTCATTTCTACATTTATGTGTGCTTTTACTATTTTTCCCCTTCCTGTAACCTCTTTATATCTTTTGTGTGTGTCTAGGTGTGGTGGCAAGCTTTCCAAGGTGGTTAGGAATGTTTTCAGCAAGTTTTGCCCTTTTCAAGGACTTTGAAGTGACAGAGTTTACTTTAGTCAAAATCTAGAGAATCTGATATTGTATGAGATTCGTGATAATTCCATCAGCTCTGGAAGGTCCAATTTTTTATGGTATGATGGTTGGTTCGAGTTACGAGGTCCTCATTTTGAGTTTGTACAATTAGGCATTTTCACTTTGTAGGTTTGGCCAAAGCTTGACTTTGGCCAACATTCTTGGTAAACTTG
>JAJOOH010000537.1:0-51732 GCA_029582605.1 Solanum gracilifrons | reverse complement strand
TATATATATATATATATAGTTTGGTAATAGTTTCCATTTTAGCACGATTTATGAGCTGCTATAGTTTGCAATTGTGTAGCTTTTTGGTTTCTAATTTTTGGATTCCTTGTGCGTATTCAATAATCAGATTTCTCTCTTCTAATTCCTATTTTTGTCTTCTCTTTGTTATGTATTTGGCGCAAATGAATTCGGAGGCTTAAGGCTAG
Source organism: Solanum gracilifrons (assembly GCA_029582605.1). Classification (NCBI taxonomy): domain Eukaryota; kingdom Viridiplantae; phylum Streptophyta; class Magnoliopsida; order Solanales; family Solanaceae; genus Solanum; species Solanum gracilifrons. The sequence goes on along the minus strand of JAJOOH010000537.1, from coordinate 51,526 downwards.
ACTCTCCAATATGGAGTCTCAAAATGAGACTCAATGCCATCTCTCATCCGAGCAAGGAGTCAACATTCTATATTCTTATGTCACATCCAATAACAATAAGAGAAAGTGACTTGCTTGGGGTGCCTATGGCGTCCTCTTCCTTCACTCATTTCTTATGTCTAACTTTTTGTGTTTTGATTTATTGGTGTGTTTGAGTTTATTTTCTTGTTTTGGATTATACATTGAAACTTATGATTAACATAGAAAATTCTAGTCAATCACTTGGGATGTCCTATTTAGCTAGACATTTAATTTAGTAGCCGAAATCTAATAATTCAAATATTCCTTTAACCCTGAGAAACGATTTTTGATGACTTATTATTGCTCTTATATTTAAACAACTTTATTTTAAATACTCCCTCCGTTTCACAAAGAGTGGCCTAGTTTGACTTGATACGGAGTTTAAGAAAATAAAGAAGACTTTTGAATCTTGTGGCCCTAAATTAAAGTTATGTCAAATGTACAAAATTTCCCTTTAATTTTGTGGTCTTAAACATGCCACGTGGAAAGTTGAAAGTAAAATGTTACCAAAAAAGGAAAGCGGTCATTCTTTTTGAAACAAACTAAAAAGAAAAGGAGGTCATTCTTTTTTAAACGAAGGGAGTAAGTTAAATTTATTTTCATAGAAGTATTTGACTAAAAAATGTTTCTTTACATTGTTCAAATTTTATTGTATCAAATGTTTGTTTATAACATGCAAATAAATCACAATTTAGTACATGTTTAGCTTTCAAAATGGGTTGATTTAATTTTAGTTCAATACTAAAGAGAAGATAGTTGAACTTACGACTTTTTAAATTATAAATTCAAACTCATGAAAAACCTTTTTTTAAAAACTAATTATTCAAATCATTTGCTTCCGTTGATTTATATTATAGATATGCCTATACATACTTTTTACCTATTCAAATTTAGTATATGGGTATTCCTCATCATTTTCAGATTATTTCATGATTTGGCTTCCACTTAGTTATTACTGTTTCAGTTTATCTTTAGTATGCTTATGATTATGCCAGTAGGGTTAGCTTGGGGTCACTCGTGATCCTAGGTCCCGGGTTGCGTCCAGGGGGTAGCCTCAGGGTGTGACAAACTTGGTATCAGAGCACTAGGTTTAAGAGTCCTAGGATGTCTGAAAAGCCACACTAAGCAGAGTCATTTTCATGGGTGTGAAGTCCACCACATCTAATGAGAGGGAGGCTACAAAGTGTTTTAGGAAAACTTCACTTTCTTTGTTACTCTTATTGTGCGTAAGGTATTATCTAATTCCCTCGTCGTTTTGCGTTTCAGATCATGCCTCCTCGTAGAGCTTATGGAAGGGGTGCGAATGCACGCAATGCTAACGCAGCTCCTTCTGTCCCAGATCAGGAAGTTTTGAATGCTATTCAATTGTTGGCTTAGAGTGTGACCAACCAGAACAATCAGCAGGTTCCAGTTTCGGCAGATGCTAATGTTGGGTCAACTGCAACTAGAGTTCGTGATTTCGTTAGGATGAATCGAATTGAGTTCTTAGGATCACAAACTGGTGAGGATCCCCAAAGCTTCATTGATGACGTCAAGAAGATCTTTGGGATGATGCAGGTAATTGGGAATGATCGGGTTGAGTTGGCAACTTACCAGCTTAAGGATGTAGCTCATATCTGGTATACTCAATGGAAAGAGAATAGGAGTACATATGCCGCTCCTATCACTTGGGAATGCTTTAGTGAGACCTTTCTGGACAGGTTCTTAATTCCCAAGAGGGTTGACAGAAGCAAAAGCTCAGGAGTTTATGAATTTGAGGCAGGGTTCTATGACGGTCCAAGAGTATGGACTCAAGTTCACCCAACTCTCCGGTATGCTCCTCATATGGTTGCTGACTCCAGGGCTCAAATTAACAAGTTCATATATGGGGTATCCAATCTGGTGAAAACAGAGTGTAGGAATGCCATGTTACTTGAGAATATGAACATCTCTAGGCTCATGAATCATGCTCAGCAGGTTGAGGGTGATAAACTTAGGGAACATGCCAAGGAGAATAAGAATGCTAGGACCGAAAACTATGACTATTCTCAACAGAAATCGGGTGGTGGTAATCTCTTACAGTTTCAACAGAAGTCTTCAACTCCAGCACATTCATCAGTAGGTGTTCCATCCTCCAAGTTCCGTAATGATCAGAAAGGTAGGGCGTCAGGCTCTAAAACTCAAGGTAGTGTTTCAGGCATCAGAACCTACCCAACTTGTCGTAAGTGTGGTAAGAACCATCCGGGCGAGTGCCTTGCAGGAAAGGAATGATGCTTTGGGTGTGGTCAGTCTGGTCACAGGTTGAAGGATTGTCCTTCTAAACAAGGTCAAAAAGGTAACAATGGTAGAGCTCAGTCCACAAGTTCAGCAGCGCCAATACGTCACCCGACTCAGCAGGGTAACTCATATGGTACAGGTGGCGGTCAGCGCCAAAACATGTTGTATTCTCTTCAGGCTCGCCAGGATCAGGAAGACTCTCCAGATGTAGTCACTGGTACGTTATGAGTCTTTGACTTAAATGTTTATGCATTGTTAAATCCAGGGGCTACTCTTTCCTTTGTAACTCTTTATATAGCAGTCAAATTCGATGCTAGTCCAGAAACTCTCTCAGAACCCTTCTCAGTCTCTACTCTAGTCGGAGACCCAGTTATAGCTAGACGGGTATACAAAAATTACTCTATCACAGTCTCTCAGAAAGTCACCTCAGCAGATCTTGTAGAATTAGAAATGGTAGACTTCGATGTCATTCTAGGCATGGATTGGTTACATTCCTATTATGCCTCAATCGACTAAAGAACTATGATTGTTCGTTTTCAGTTTCCAGACAAACCAATCTTAGATTGGAAGGGTAGTAGTTTAGCACCTATGGGTCGATTCATTTCTTACCTTAAGGACATAAAGATGATTTCTAAGGTTATCTCTATCATCTAGTTTGGGTTAAGGATTCAAGCTCCAAAACCCCAACTCTTGAGTCAGTTCCCGTAGTCAATGAGTTTCCAGAAGTGTTTCCAGAAGATCTTCTCGGAGTTCCTCCCAAAAGAAATCAACTTTGGAATTGATCTCCTTCCAGATACCCAACCTATCTCTATTCCTCCTTACAAAATGGCTCTAGCTGAGCTTAAGAAATTGAAAGAGCAGTTGAAAGACCTTCTAGATAAGGGCTTTATCAAACCCAGTATTTCCCCATGGGGTGTGCCAGTGTTGTTCATGAAGAAGAAAGATGGTTCTCTCAGAATGTGCATTGAGTATAGGTAGTTGAACAAGGTCACAATCAAGAATAAGTATCCCATCCCTGGGATTGATGACTTGTTTGACCAAATTCAGGGTGCTAGTCATTTCTCAAAGATAGACCTCAGATCGGGTTATCATCAGCTTAAAGTCAGAGATAGTGACATTCCGAAGACAGCCTTCAGAACGTGGTATGGTCATTATGAATTTGTAGTTACGTCATTTGAACTAACCAATGCTCATGCAGCTTTCATGAATTTGATGAACAGAGTGTTTAAGCAGTATTTGGACTTGTTTGTTATCGTCTTTATTGATGATATCCTCATTTACTCTGGGAATGAGGAAGAACATGCGAATCATTTGAGGGTTGTTCTGCAAACTCTCAAAGATCACCAGTTATTCACTAAGTTTAGCAAATGTGAGTTTTGGTTGTAAGCAGTTGCTTTCCTTGGGCATATTGTATCTAGCGAGGGGATCAGAGTTGATTTTCAGAAGATAGAAGAAGTGAAACTATGGCCCAGACCTACCTCTCCTACCGATACCAGAAGTTTCTTGGGTCTAGCGGGTTATTGCAGAAGGTTTGTGGAAGGGTTTTCATCCATAACCTCTCCATTGATTAAGTTGACTCAGAAGAAAGTCAAGTTTCAGTGGTCAGATGATTGCGAGAAAAGTTTTGCAGAATTGAAAACTAGGTTGACTACAACTCTTGTTTTGAATCTACTAGAGGGTTCAGACAGTTATCTGATCTATTGTGATGCATCTAGAGTTGACCTAGGTTGTGTGTTGATGCAACGAGGTAAGGTTATATGGTATTCTTCTAGACAACTTAAGGTGCATGAGAAGAACTATCCAACTCATGACCTCGAGCTTGCAGCAATGGTGTTTGCACTTAAGATTTGGAGACATTACTTGTATGGTGTTCACGTAGATGTGTTCACAGACCATAAGAGCCTTCAGTATGTGTTTACCCAAAAAGAGTTGAATCTTCGCCAGAGGAGATGGCTTGAGTTCCTCAAAAATTATGATATGAGTGTGCATTACCATCTTGGTAAGGCCAATGTAGTAGCAGATGCTCTTAACAGACTATCTATGGGTAGTGTAGCACATGTTGAGGAAGAAAGAAAGGAACCAGCGAAAGATGTTCACAGACTTGCTCGTCTAGGAGTTCGTCTTATGAGCATATCAGATGATGGGGTAATAGTTCAGAATGGGGCAGAATCTTCTTTGGTAGTAGAGGAGAAGGAAAAACAAGACAGTGATCCGATATTGCTTCAACGAAAGGATGCAATCCATCAACAGAGAGTTGAGGTTTTTCCCAAATGGGAGATGGGGTACTTCGCTATGAGGGTCGATTATGTGTTCCTAAGGCGGGTGAGTTGAGACAATAAATTCTTGCAGAAGCCCATAACTCCAGATATTCATTTCATCCAGGCGCCACTAAGATGTACCGTGATCTGTGGGAAGTCTTTTGGTGGAATGGCATGAAAAAAGATATAACAGATTTTGTGGCCAAGTGCCCCAATTGCCAGCAAGTCAAGGTAGAACATCAGAAACCAAGAGGTATGACTCAAGAGATCAACATTTCTACTTGGAACTGGGAAGTGATCAACATGGACTTCATCATAGGTTTACCTCGTACTTGCAGACAACATGACTCCATTAGAGTGATAATTGATAGAGTTACTAAGTCTTCACGCAATTTGGCGGTCAAGACTACAAATTCGACAAAAGACTACGCCAAGGTTTACATTAATGAGATAGTTAGGTTGCATGGGGTTCCTTTGTCTATCATTTCAAATAGAGGTCATCAGTTTACCTCTCATTTTTTGAAGTCATTTCAAAAAGGCCTTGGTATTCAGGTTAACCTTAGCACAACATTTCATCCGTAGACGGATGGTCAGGCAGAGTGTACCATTCAGACCTTAGAGGACATGTTGAGAGCTTGTGTGATAGATTTCAAGGGTAGTTGGGATGATCACCTTCCTCTTATAGAGTTCACCTACAATAATAGTTACTATTCCAACATTCAGATGGCCCCTTATAAGGCGTTTTATGGGCGTAAATGTAGATCTCCAGTTGGTTTGTTTGAAGTAGGTGAAGCAGCCCTGATAGGACCAGATTCAGTTGATGATTCTATGGAGAAGGTGTAACTTATTAGAGATAGAATTAAGACAGCCCAGAGTTGCCAGAAGTCTTATGCAGATGTAAGGAGAATGGAACTAGAGTTTCAAGTTGATGATTGGGTTTTCCTGAAGGTGTCGCCTATGAAAGGGGTGATGAGATTTGGCAAGAAATGGAAGCACAGTACTAGATATGTAGGCCTTACAAGATCTTGAAAATGATTGGTAAAGTGGCTTATTAGTTAGAGTTGCTAATAGAACTAGCAGCAGTGCATCCAATGTTCCACATTTCGTTGTTGAAGAAGTGTGTGGGTGACCCAACATCTATTGTGCCTTTAGAAATTGTGGCTGTGAAGGATAATCTCACTTATGAAGAGGTACCAGTTGAAATCCTTGATCGTCAGGTTCGAAGGTTGAGAAACAAAGAAGTCACTTCAGTCAAGGTTTTGTGGAGGAGTCGATCCGTAGAGGGAGCTACTTGGGAAGCAGAAGTAGCAATGAAGGCCAAGTATCCTCACCTCTTTCCTTCCGATTCCATTCCAGCTTGAGGTAGTGGTTCCTCTTCAGTTTTTCAGTCATTCATGCGTAAATTCAATCTTAGTATCATGTTCCTTCAGTTTGTACTTGCATCTTCAGCGTATTTGCATGTTCTTGAAACTTAGTTCAGTCAGAAATCAGTTACTAGTATTCAGTGGTAGGGGTTGCAGCTCTCTTCCTTCATTTCAACTAGTTAGTCTTCATTCGAGGACGAATGGTCCCAAGGGGGAGATAATGTAGCACCCCGTATCCAAAAACAGACCCCAATGCAGATTTCCAGAAGTTACAGGTGTAATCCATGGTTGCCACCCACAGACCGTAGGGTAACCCAAGACCCATGATGGTGGTCTGTGGTTTACATCTGCAACACCCCTAGACTCAGCCCCATAAATTTTGGCCAAGTGTTGACCCACGGCCGGACCCACAGACCGTGGTCCCTGTCCATGGATCAACACCCCAAACTCAACCTCCAGTCACGATTGACAGTTGACTAGCACAGATCGTCAGTCGATCGACGGTCCATCGGTCCCGTCCGTCGGTGACCCCGACAATAGTTCAGTCAGGTTTTTTTTGGTATTTTCCTTATGCGTTAGACCCCTAAACTACGTGGTTTTGGTCAGTTTTAGCCTAGAAACAAAACTAGAATTGACCTAAGTCAAATCATTCATCAAAACATAGGAACTTAGAGCGTAGAGAGAGGAAAAAGGCGACCGAACCCTAGTTCAAGAATGCAGCAAGGTTCCATTAGTTCCAGCCCCAAAATCGAAAGATTTCTCCATGGAATTCCTCACCAGGTATGTGGGATTTCACTAGTGGGTTCTTTTCACCCATTAGGTCCCTAGATTTCAGTCAGAATCTTGATCCCCTTCATATTATCTAGACTTAGGGTTTCTTGAATGTTAGAATTGCTGGGTTTTTAGCTGTTAGAATGATGCAAATCATATTATCACATTATAGTACTATTTTTCCCAGATTTATACATAAACTCAAAACCCTAGCTATGTAGTTCCTTTAGTTCATGAATTACACATGCTAGGTCAGTTAATTGAGTTACATATAAACATGCCTCAGTTTTCGAATGCATTATTATTAGTACATTAATGTTGCATTCTCAATTTGCATGTCAGTTTTGAGCTATCCGGTATTACAACATTTCAGTCATAAAGTGTTAATTAGATAATCTTATGGGAAGCTTAATACCAAGTGGACTAGGGTCAGTCACCCTCAAGTCCCAGAAATACGTTCCCCGTAGGTTGTAAGTCCACTCCGTGGGCATCATTTAGTGATCACGTCAGCATGCCTCTATACCTCTGGCAGGGTATATTGGGTCCTCTCGATGGGGCGTATATATTAAACTCCACATTTAGCTCATGTGGTTTTATGTCAGTTATTAGTAACTCCCTTATAGTTCAGTCAAATTCTATTGCATTCACCATGTTATCATTATAGTTCAGAAATCAGTCCCAGCATGTTATAAACTTGGTCATTGCATTCAGTATTTCATGTTCAGTATTCTTAGTTTGTATCATGCTTATCTCATGTCATTGCTCAGATTTATGCTTTGATTCAGTTATGTTATTGTTCAGTGTTACTCTATCATGCATGTTCAGTACCTTTCAAGTACCGACGCGTACTCTGTGCTACATCTTCTCATGATGTAGGTTCAGGTCCTCAACAATCAGATCACACATAAATCAGTTCTCGATCTTCAGTTCAACAACATCAGTGGTGAGTCCTCATTCTTCAAGGACTAGTGACATGACTATATTTATCGCTTTTAGCTTTAGTTTCAGTTTGCTAGATCTAACTGGGGTCATGTCCCATCATTTCTAGTCAGTAGAGTCTTTATTTCAAACATAGTTAGTTTCAGCTTTAGTCTTAGAGTTTGACTCTTCTTTTGTATTCAAATTCTCAGTTATCTTTATTCAGATTTAGTATATGGGTATTCCCCATCATTTTCAGATTATTTCATGATTTAGCTTTTGCCTAGTTATTATTGTTTCAAGTTATCTTTAGTATGCTTATGATTATGCCAGTAGGGTTAGCTTGGGGTCACTCGTGATCCTAGGTCCCATGTTGCGTCCAGGGGGTAGCCTCAGGGTGTGACAAAAATAGTGGTGCCAAATATGGACCGTTCGTTCTAAGTTAATTAAACTTTAGGAGGGAGGGTATTACTAGCCTTTCTGTGATACATATTGCTATGAAGATCCCAAGTTTTTGCCTACGGAGATTAAACCACGAGCATGCCATGAGAAGAAGATGCGATGAAGAGTTTTTGTTTTTGAGATGTAATAAAGCTTAAGGCTATTTTTGTATTTAACTTTGGGAATAGATTCGTTTAATTAATTAAAGAACAATGTCATGACATATTTTGGCACATTTATTTTTCAAATACGCGCTAGTCCTACTTCTGACATAAAGAGGTCACCTATATATTAGGATGTATTATTTAATATACTTGCGTTATGTGCTTTGAATATTTGCTTTCTTACTTACTACGTGACTTACGTGAATTTATTTGCAATATGATTTTAATTGATTATTGCTAACATCATCTTTGTTTTTTCTTATTTTCAGAAGAAAAAATTAATTTGCCTCTATCTATTTTTTATTTGATTACCTATTGCATCTTTACAAATTCTTATCTCATTTTCATACATTTTTATTTTATAACAATAATTTTCCCCGCGCTTAACGAACTTTAATGACTCTAGAGCATCATTTAGGCTCATAACTATTCTAAGCTCGTGCAAACTCTTAGTGCCCCCACTTAAGACTTTTTTCCTTTAAATTTTATCAAATTTGATTTGTCATCATCTTACAATTTCTTTTATCCTTTCAATATTTGGTCCGCAATTCACTTTAAGAATTCTCTTCCTACACTCTTAAAATGGGCATATTTAATCCATCTATTTTTCTTAAGATAATTCACTCCAAATTTTGCTAGTCTCGTGCCAAAATTCGCTCTTATAAATCTTTACCTTCTCAAGTTTTTTCAAGTCCCTCCTTTACGGGTATAATCATATATTTTTAACGATAAACACTTTTTTGTACTAGTTTCACCTTTCGTTGAATCTATTTAGCATTCAATCTAAGTTATAAAGCTTTTACTTATGTTTTCAATTTCTTCCATTTTTTCACTTCATTTGTTGCTTCTTAAATTGATAGATTTGCGCAATATATCAAATAACACTTGTCGGTATTTGTTCAATCTCTTCTCCACCAAGTGCAACACTTATTCAATTCTAAATAGTCGTGTTGTCCTTTTTACGCGCCTATTCCAAGTTTTGGCATGCAAATCGAGGGTAATCTCATATGTCTCCAATTATTTGACATTGTTTTCACCCTTGATAATTTCAACCAAATAATACTAAAAGAGATTTTTTAAATTGTTCGCAATCCGTTGATTCTCGTGTGCTCGATTAACCTTTAATTTTCTCAATCTCGAGTTTTTTCATCAAATTTGGTTTGTTATTTATTTATTTATTTTCTTAAATGGTATCCCTTACAAGACTAGATCCCATTGGTTTTTAAATGCTCTACTCTTGACCTTTCGCATACTTACTCCGCGCTTATCAAATATTTCATTTTCCTTTCAAAGGTTGACTTAAGTTAGCATCAAAGGGACAAACAAATTCAAGTATGACATGGCCGGACGAATTGTGATCGTCTTAGTTGAAGATGAGTTGAACTGTGAAAAAGCCGAGTCATACCAGGATAAAATTGCTAAGCTTGAGGGAAAAGTGGCAAAAATGGAACAAGAAATTGATGGCATCAAGGAAATGATAGCTGATCTTAAGAACTCTTCCTATGAAAATTCATTGGATTATGACCTTAGGGACCCCTCCGATGAAGATCTAGAGGGATACTCTCCTATTCGTGCAATTGCATATCCCAACTGTCACACCCCGAGCCTACACCCTGGGGGATTGGCACTCGAGAACCATTGTTGTCCCCAAGCGAATCCTTAGCCTGGCTAGACTCTTAGTGGAAGACTTACTCAATAGAAAATGTACTTAAATACAATCTTAAATAAACATGTCTGAATAGATAAATTGAGAATTTTTAGAAATAACTTTCAACTTAGCCAAAGAGGCAACTCAAGATTAAACATAAGCCAATAACAAGATAATGACAAAAGAACTAACTAACTGTCTATGAAGCCTCTAAACTAGGAGGGATGTCGGGACAAGACCCTCGATCATCCTAACAACTGAAAACTACTAAAGCAATATAAATAGGGGTCCTCCGAAAAGCAAGGAAGCTCACCGCAAGACTCTGAATGCTCAATTGGATCAACGAAGCGCTAGATGCTGATCCTCGTTACCTGTATTTGCATCATAAAATGATGCAGGCCAAATGGCATCAGTACATTGAATGTACGAGAATGCGAGAGGAATTCTAAAACAAAACATAAGCTTGAAAGGAACTGAAAGAACAAACCTGGTCTCGACTCAACTCAACTGAACTCATTTTAATATAAAGCAGTATAATAAATGCAGTATAAAGAAAAGCTTTAAAACATGGATAACAACTCTGTGTATTTAGAAATACAATAGTAACTCTGTATGTATGCAAGGATACAATATAAACTCTGAATGTATATAAAAATACAATTAACTCTGTGTATATAAGAATACAAAATACTTCTGTGGAGTTTCTCTAACCGACAACCATGACTTAAGAGCTATGTGATGATACAACGTTTTGCCTCACTCTGCCAGGTCCGTCCTATACCTTGCCAGGGGTATAGCACTTGACTACTAAGTGGATCCACTAGTCTATGCTAAAAAGCACTAAGGAATCATCTAAAATGTATGACCCTTTTCAACCGATGATGGCTATAAGGTTTATGGGGGTTAGGAGTTGTTTGAACTCTCCCCCATATCGATGCTCAATACTACTCCCAAAATATACTAGCTCATATGTTTAAAAACATAACTATGTGGTTTGAGATGATTACTCAAAACTATCCCAAAGGCTCTCTTGGAAATCAGTGTTTCCTCTCTTGCTTAATTGTGAAAGCATTTACTCTTTACTGAAAGCTAGCTCAAAGGCTCTTTTGGAAATCTCAGTTTCCTTTCTTATTTAAATGTGAAAACATTTTACACTTTAGGAATACATAGTCCCGATATACTCTTTTGAAGAAATGAACATCAATCTTACTCTTTACTCAACTCAAAACTCAGTCTTAAAACAAAGTTAAAACATTTGTAAAGACTTTTGGAAGACTCTATGAACTTCTCTTGACTTGGCTCTTAACTTTCCTTGAATTTGAATTTATGGATTCATGGATTGTGATTTGTGATAGGAAAGATCTCATGATGTTTATGAGTGTTTTTAGATAGTTAAACATGAGAAATGATCAAGAAATCACTGTCTGGAAGCAAGTCCGCGACGCAAAGATGCATTTAAATATTTGATCGTGAAATAAATTTTGAGGTAAAAGGGTCTGTGACCGCTCCGCGACGCGGAGAGAAAATTCCCCATCCTGAGGAACAGGTCCGCGTCGCAGACCTGGCACCCAGATTTGCCTGAGTTTTTCCTTCTTCTTTTTCTAACCCCAATTTGCCTAAACTCAGTTTTTTTTCTCAAATTATCTTTAGATTCAGATACCCAAAACATATACACAATAATATAACTCAAACAACTCAAGAAATCAACACTATAACTTCAAGAAACTCCATAATCTAAACCCAAATTCAAGAACGAAACCAATTCAAGAACACACATCAAGAACATTCGAACTTCCAATCTTTTTAGGATGAATTCATGCTGAAATAAACATGTTTAGCACGTGGGTGAACGAACCCAACGTTATGAAAGTCTCACATACCTTGTAGGATCAAATCCTTGACGAAATCCACAATCAATTCCTCACGAAGACGACGAATCTTGACTTTCCTCTTCTCTTCTCCCTTGAGTTCTTCTCTTTATAACCCTAGAGTTAAATCTTTGAGTGCGTAAATTGACCCAATTCAGTTTAGACCCCTAAGTAATTACCAAAAATGAAATAAATTAGTTGGGTAGTGAAAAGATAGTACCCTTCAAAAATCCGGTTTTGACTTTCCTTATCTAGACATCCCAACTTCAAATGGGCATATCTCATACGAACTCGAAATTGAGCAAACTCGGTGGAGTTGGAAAGATAATTCAAAGATATTTCCTAAGGTATATTGTAGCACGCCTAACTCATCCTGAGCTAGTAGTTATAGTCGTTTGAAGTGGACCCAAAACTCATACTTAGCTTAACTTTGTCAAACTTTCCAAATTTGATTATTTTCCAAAAACGGTTTCTTTCTAATTATAGTTCTTTCAAATAACGAGGTGTTACACCAACTTTGATTGTAATGCTCATTACTTTTCAAACATTCATCCACTTTCATAGAATGAGGCATTTGAGAATTTGAGTGAAGCAAACAAAGATGGAGAAAATAGTGGAAGACATTTTAATATCAAGACTAACAAAATTTCCTTCACAAATAATCTTGCTTCACAAATTGGGACAAATTTGATTGAGATAGAAAATGATAACAAGACACTTTTTAACCTTGTTGATATTTCAATGTATGATAGGACAGGTCTCCCTAGAACCACTTGAAGGCATATCTTGATTGGTTAGCAAGAATAGGGCAAGGCAATGAATTTAATATGATACTTTTCGTTAGGATGCTTGCAGGGCCAGCCTTGATGTGGTATGCAAACCAAGGCACAAGGAAATGATTTTCTTGGATTGATGATATGCTCAAATTACACTTTCTGAAAGAAGTATAAGAGATCGTTATCAAGTAAAGAACCTAAATTGAAGGTTAGGGTCAATCTCACAAGGAATATGGTTTAGACTTAAGCTAACTCGCAATTATCTTCGTTTAGTCAAACTATTTCCGAGAAAGTAACAAAAGGGGGGGGAGGTGTAAATAAAATAACAGATTGTTGATTGTATCTATAAGTAACAAGTAACCAGGTTTGGAATTTGAGATATCAATCTTTGATGAAAACTAGGGCATATGTGTTCCCCACGAGCTTTTAACACAGTATTCCTAACATAGTAACTCTATCATAGTGTTTGTCATGCAAGGCTGATAAGTTGGGTATCCCTAAGTGTTTGGTAATCTAAGTAGGAACTTTCACCTCACAACTTGGTAAGTCTATGGGTGTGTACTTAACTAACCCTTCCCTTTACCCCGAATTAGCCATCGTGTCAATTGAGTTGGGTATTAACCCTCACGTCAATTGATTAAAGTCAGACTATTAGATAGCAACAAAATCCTTAACTAAATCTCCATTGTTTAATATTTTTCTCATTCATTACCCCCTTGATAAGGAAAGTACAAACAAGGTCTACCGTTGTGCACCGCTAGAAAGACTTTTAATCGAAAATATTAACAATACATGCATAAACACTATTCAAGAATTACTTATTTATTAGTTATGCATTGTTAATTGCTCATGGTTCCCATAACTTTAGTTGTGGACTTAGCTACTCATGCTTGAGAACTCACAATTCATATTGTTGTTAAGAAGAATCATGAACTTACAATCAAAGTAGATGAGTGCCGGAATCTTCAATTGGAATCAAAAGAAAAATTTAATAAAACCAAACTTCAAGATTTAAATTGTCAAAGTGTTTGCAAAGAAATCTCAAAGCCAAAAACAAAGGTTCCCAATATTGTCTAACCCTTAAAAACGAAAATTACAACCCATATTTATAGTAGTAGAAGTCCTAAACAAAATAGGAAACAAAATAAAGATATAACAGCTCAGACGCGGTTTCGATCAGTGACATGACCTACGGACCGTGGGTCAATCTACGGTCCGTAGTCTCCCTCCGTGGATCAGCACTTCGAAAATATTTTAGGACCTTCATACGAAGATTGCCACCTACGGTCCGTAGATTGGATTACGGACCGTCCTGTTCTTCTGTGGTTCAAGTACTAGAATTTCTATTTTCTGAATCAAACGACGACCATCGATCTATTGTCCGTCGTTGCCTCTATGATTCCACACTTGGTTAGACTTCCTTGAACTCACATCCTCGATCCTCCACCTACGGTCCATCACTTGATCTACAGTCCGTGATTGGCTCTGTCGATTGCTACTGCTGCCACTTTCAGTTCCTTTCTCTCTCAACCGCTTCCGAACCTATTTCCTGCAGAAATCAGAAAAACACCATCATATGTACTAACAAAATGCTCAAGACTCACACAAAATTCCAAGTGAATTAAATAAAAAATACCGTAAACTCACAGTAAATCAATCGATGTGGCCAAAGATTTTATTAAGCAATATGGGCCTCCTAATAGGGCATCTAAAGGGTGCGGTTTGTTGAAAAGGAAATCTATAAAGTCTCCTGAGGGAATTGAAGGGCATGAATCCCAAAAGAAAGTAGAAGAATCAACTTTGGGGTATTATTGTTTGAATGAGGTACAATCTAGGGAAAAAGGGAAGACAATTGTCACTGAAGCATCAAATGTTCCTCCACTAGTGCCTGAAGCGAGAAAAACTCAAACTTTCACCCCTTTGAGTGAACCCATTTCATTTATATTCAAAAAATTGAGATCATTAGAAATTTTGCAACCCAAAGCCTAGTGAAACCCCTTCGCATCCTTTTAACCCGGCCAAATAATGTGCTTTCTGTAACAACCCTCTCAGAAGGATGCTACTACTTAACAAGAAAGCTAATATAATACTTGCACATTTAGAAGGGATTAATCTAAGATATATAAATTATAATTCAATAGAGGAATTTAGCCCAAAATAACAAGTGCAAGGTATAAAGGTTTTTCCTTTAGAAATTTAGTTGATCTCAAATTTAGACAAGACAAGAGTCACAATTTATGGCGGAAAAATCTTTCAAAATAATTTTAAAAAAATAAACTAAGAGATTTTCATGTATTATCTATACTACTACAAGCCACGTTATAAATCATTACCAACTTCATGGTATCGAAGTTTGTTTGGTTCATACTTCATACAAACCTTCAAAATAAACTGTAAATTTAATACATTACAAGACTTGGGTTTACACACCCCAAAACAGTAAAACATATAGTCATACTTATTTTACAACCCATGATGACATGATGAAATTAGCCTTCAAAATTTCATGTAAATGTACAACATATAGATCATGTACAAGTCCCAAGATTTATGCAACTATAGATGCCTATATGCAAATGTGATCTTCCCATAAAGCTTTCAAAAACTCCGCCTCCAATGACCAGCTTCAAGTATCCCCTCGAACGCTCCCTACGATAGAAACAACTATCGTTAAGCATAAAGCTTAGTGGTGTAAAAACTATATGCATGGAGCCGCTAGATTCACCAAGTTACCTTTCAAACATCATGGGCAACACAATTGAAACATAATAAATAAATCAAGTAAACAATATATAAAGAGTATCAAGTTCAATATTTAAAGATCAAAATGTCAAGAACGCTCATAGCACCATTTCCTAAGAGATCCAATACCAAGGCTCGCCCAATATATACATCATACCGTCACACCCAACATAATCAAGTATCAAGAAGGACCAAAGCCCTGTATCAAGAAGGGTAGAAGCCCAATAATCAAGAGAATCAAGAACCATATTAAAAATGGCTTCCTAGTTTATACTTAAAATGGACAACTTTTATACTTAAGAAGAACCAAAAATCCAGAGTCAAGATGGCAAATAATTCGAATCAATAGGAATGCCAATAGTGACAAAATCAAATCCACAAGAAGGACAAAGTCCCAACAAGAATGCCAGGTGATCAAGCAATCCGTACAAGTGGGCGAGTTACACAAGTGTCTTGAAAGTCTCAGAGACTACCAATACGACAATACAATGTGACAAGAAGTAACCAAGGTATCGAGATAACCCTTCAAATATACAAGCAGATAACAAGAGTACAAGTACAAGTTTATACACAAACCTTGGGTTTTAGCATAGAAACAGTCCAACAAAACTTCAAGAGTTTAAACAGTAGACCGACCAACGTATCAAGGTCCTCAACTTGTACACGAGTATATATAACCTTAAAAATATAATTAAATAACTTCTTTAACTTCTATTAGCTCAATAATGTTGACTTAAAACAGGATCATCATCATAAGTAAGCCTAGCATGTACAAATACAACTATGCTCCCAAAACAGTGGATCTGTCCAGCCTGGTACCTTAAGTCGCAACTTAGTTTTGAAGAGAGAAACGAAAAAAATGGACTTTATATCCTTCATGAAATATGTAGGTACATATCTTAAGGTTGAAAATAATCAAGAATCACCGTAAAATATATTTTATACAAAAAGATATAATAAAAAAACTAACAGTAGATCGTACAGGATTTCTAATTCCAAAATCTGGACCGAACTTGTCCTATGTTGCATCCCATATTTAGAATCCATAACAGCTAAATTAAAGTTTTACATAAACATATGAGTTGTAGGTATATGAAGTATCTTTTCAAATCATATTTATTCACTGTAAAATATGTTCTAAAGAACGAGATATTCTTAAAATACTAAGCACTACCCAGCTCAAAAACAAATTTCATCACTTACCAAAGGGAAGGGTGTGTCTCGAATTCCAGCCAAAAGGACCAAGTTTTTCTCTTGTGATTTTGAAGAACATGCTGTTTAGATAAAGTTCTAAGGTTCCTAGACTTCAGGGCAACGAATTTCACTAGAGGAGGAGTGAAAATAGTCACAAAAGTGATGTTTATCACTTATACAGCTGTCCTTCAAAGGTGCTGCCCAAATAAAAAGTGTGCTGCCCAAAATGCATACATACATACCTATGGCTATATGTATATACCTCACCACCCTTTTAAGTTATAGGTAATCCTAATTAGATTATTAAATAATTACCCCAATACAATCCCTTAAATTATGATCACAATTATGTTGTTCAAGTTTTCAAATAACACAAAATTTTAAGTTCCCAAAATGAGAATAAAACATATTGTAGTAATTAAGCAATGGTGTATCGACATGCGACTCTTGGTTAGTAATTAGGGGTGTTACAACTCTCTCCCCCTAAAAGAAATATCGTCTTAAAATTTACCTTACACTAGTCCCGAAATAAGTGTGGATACTGGGTCCTCATGTCTTCTTCTCGCTCCCAGGTAGCATCTTTTCCAGAATGGTTCCTCCAAATTATTTTTACTAAGGGGATTCTCTTGTTTCTTAGTTGCTTTATTTCATGAGCTTGAATTAGGATAGGTTCTTCTTTATACGTCCAGTCAAGATTAACCTCAATAGATTCAACTCGAAGAACATGAGATTGATCAGAACGATATCTTCTGAGCATAGAAACATGGAAGACATTATGGATCTTGTCTAACTCAAGTGGCAAAGCTAATTTATATGCAACTGGTCCGACTCTTTCAAGTATCTCATAACGTCCAATAAATCGGGGACTAAGTTTTCCCTTCTTACCAAATCTCATAATTTTTTTCCATAGAGACACCTTTAAGAATACTTTATCTCCAACTTTATACTTAATGTCACGCCTTCTAAGATCAGCATACGACTTTTGTCTATCCGAAGAAATCTTTAGACGATCCTTGATCATTTTCACCTTGTCTTCCATTTTGTTGCACAATTTCAGGACCAATAAGTTTTCTTTTGACCAACTTCACTCCAACAAAGAGGGGTCCGACATTTTCTTCAGTATAAGGCTTCATAGGGAGGCATTCCAATACTCGATTGGTAGATATTATTATAAGCAAATTCTATCAAAGCCAAGTGTTTGTCCCAACTAACCTAACACTCTATAATTCAAGCTCGAAGCATATCCTCCAAAATTTGTATCACTCTTTCCGATGGACCATCTGTTTGAGGATGGAACGAACTGCTAAATTTCAACTTAGTACCCATGGCTTCTTGCAAGGTACCCCAAAATCTAGATGTAAACCTTGGGTCTCGAACAGATACAATAGACATAGGGATCTTTCAGTAGTCTTACAATCTCAGTAATGTACAATTCAGCTAAACGCTCAAGTAAGTAATCCCTCTTGATTGCTAAAAAGTGAGCACTCTTTGATAGCCTATCCACTATCACCCATATTGCATCATTATTTCTTGGAGTGCGAGGAAGACCAGAAACAAAGCCCATAGTTATTCTCTCCCATTACCATTCTGGCATCGGCAAAGTTGTAGCAAACCAACAGGGACCTAGTGTTCTGTCTTTACTTGCTGACAAACCAAACATTTTGAAATGACTTCCGCAATGTCTCTCTTCATACCATTCCACCAATAATGTTCTTTGATGGTCTGGTGCATCTTTGTACCTCTAGGATGCATTGCATATGACGATGTATGTGCTTCATTCATGATTTCTCTTCTCATTTTTTCATCATTAGGGAGACATAACCTATTTTGATAAAACAAGGTACCATCCTCCGTTAATACTAAATCAAGCTTTTCCCCATTTTGAACTTCTCTAGTAAATTTTATGAGTCTATCATTTAACCTTTGCTCTTCTTTCACTTGTTTAAGTAATATTGGTTTGACTTGTAAATTAGCAATAACTGAACCATTAGAATCAAGTGCAAAACAAACATTCATGGCTCTTAACTCAAGAAGTAAGGGCAACAGACTCAAAGCTAAGCTTGAGAAGGATTTTTTGACTTAAGGCATCATCCACCACATTGGCTTTACCTGGATGATAGTTTATCGTGCAGTCATAATCCTTGATGAATTCAAGCCATCTACGTTTTCTTAGGTTCAACTCCTTCTGTGTATCCAAGCACTTTAAGCTCTTGTGATCAGTTAATATATGAAATTTTTTCTCCATAAAAATAATGCCGCCATACTTTTAAAGAAAACACTATAGCAGCAAGTTCAAGATCATGATTAGAATAATTCAATGCATGTGGTTTTAATTTCCGAGATGCATAAGAAATAACTTTCCCTTCTTGCATCAAAACACATCACAGACCTCGATGAGAAGCATCACTATATATTACATACTATTTCCCCTCAATTGGTAGAGTAAGTATAGGAGCTTGTGTCAACAAGGATTTGAGATTTTAAAGCTCTCTTGGCATTTGTCATTTGTCATCCCAAGTAAACTTTACTTCCTTCTTCAAGAGTTTAGTCAAAGGGGAGGGGATAATGGAGAAGACTTTCACAAATCTTCTATAGAACCCTGCTAAGCCCAAGAAACTTCTTACCTCACTCGTAATTTCGGGAGGTCTCCGTTCAGCAACCACTTGAATTTTTACTAGGATCAACCTTTACACCTTCGGTTGATACAACATGTCCCAGAAAAGCAATTTCATAAAGCCAAAATTCACACTTGGAAAGTTAAGCGTAAAGTTCTTTCTCCTTCAAAATTTGCAAAACAGTCTGAAGGTGTTTATTATGGTCTATTAGAAGAAGAGGCCTTAACTTATTTCCTTCAAAAGGGAAGATCACATTGCATTAGGAACATGTAAATTATGCACGTGCACTATACATGCAATAAAAATATTATAAGACATGTAAGCGAACAAATAATATAACAAGAACCTTCTCTAAAGTGAAACGAGAACACAAGAAATTCACAAAAAAAATTCCTAGAACCACAAACCTAGGCTCTGATACCAATACGTGTAACAACCATCTTAGAAGGATGCTACTACTTAACAAGAAAGCTAATATAATACTTGCACATTTAGAAGGGATTAATCTAAGATATATAAATTATAATTCAATAGAGGAATTTAGCCCAAAATACCAAGTGAAAGGTATAAAGGTTTGTCCTTTAGAAATTTAGTTGATCTCAAATTTAAACAAGCCAAGAGTCACAATTTATGGCGGAAAAATCTTTCAAAATAATTTTAAAAAAATAAGCTAAGAGATTTTCATGTATTATCTATACTACTACAAGACACGTTATAAATCATTACCAACTTACATGAAAATAAAGATACTCAAACTCAGAAATACTCAACTCAGTTCTACATAAAAGCAACAATAAAAATGTATTATAAGAAAGCATTAAACAGTAGATAATAACTCAGTGTATTTGAAAATTCAATAATAACTCTTTTACTCTTATTTGGGAGATTCTCTAACCGACTACCATCACCATCAACTATATGATGATACAACGTCTCGCCTACGCTGCCAAAATAGTCATATGCCTTCCTGGAGTATAAGACATCCTCAACTAAGTGGATCCACTAAGCTATGCTTAAAAAATAATAAGGAATAATCTAAAAAGTATTACCCTTTACCCATGTTGGCATGCATGGTTTATGAGGACTTTGAGTTGTCTGAACTCATCCCCATATCGGTGCTCAATAATACTCTCAATAATATAAATCATGCTAATATGTTTAAAAACATTTCCGCATCCTCATACTTTGAGATTATTACTCAATAGGTTCTCTTAAACTAGATAATGCTCAAAAACTCCTCATGAACTCATTTGGAAATCAAGGTTTCCTCTTGTTTTAAATGTAAAACATTTGTAACATCTCGCAAATTGAAAGAAACTGGAAAAAGCTGGAATTAGAAAGAGTGATTTTTGGAAGTGATAAAAATCTAGAAAATTGGTTAAGTTAAGTTAAGTTTGAGGTTTTGGTCAACTTCAAACGACCATAACTCCTAGCTCAGAATGATTTAGGTGTATTTCGAGATATAGTAGGAAATATCTTGGAATAATCTTTCCAACACCGCCGAGTTTGCACTATTCCGAGTTCGTATGAATGAGTTATTCCCATTGGAAGTTGGGCTGTTCAAATAAGGAAAGTTAAATCCGGATTTTAGAAGGGCATTATGATCTTTTCACTACCCAATTAAGTTAATTCGTTTTTAGCAATTAAATTGGGGTCTAAACTGAATTGGTTCAGTTTAGACAATTGGAAATTTACGTTAGGTTTTTTTTTTTTGGAGAAAGAACGCTAGAGGAGAAAAGAGGAAAAAGAGCAAAGTTCGTCGTTCTTAAAAGTTTAGATCGTGGATTTCGTCAAGAGGTGATCCCTATGAGGTATGTGAGATCACATAGCGTTGGGTTTGTTCACCCACGTGCCAACCATGATTCAATTCAGTGAATTTAAGTCTTTGAAAGTTTAGAAGTTGAGTTCTTGATGAACATTGTTGAAAGTTTCGTTTGAATTTCTTGTGGGTTGTGTTGTTGGAGTTTCTTGCGATTTGTTTCATGTATCTGGGAGTAATTTCGGTTTTAATCTATCATATATTGAGGGTATAAATAATTCTAAGTGTTTGGGGAAGGAACCATTCAAGTTTAGAGGGTTTAGAGTTGAAAAACGAGCAAAAAAAGTCGTAGAACTCCTGGGGAAAGAGGTGGGGCGTTGCGCCAGCCAGCGCCCCCCAAAAGCTCCTTTGAATTTTCTCCCTTGGGGCGCTGCGCCAACCAATGCTCCCCAAGTTTGATTCTGAACTTCAAGGGCTGGCACCCAGCGCCTCTCAGAGCATCAGGGAAGTTGAGTGGACTCCTTATATCATAAATATAAAAGTCAGTATGGTGCCCTGGTAGACGCGCAGACCGAGTGAGTTTCCGCCAATCCAGATGTGACAAAGATTGAGGACTATGAGGGTACGGTGATGTCCTTGTACTTTGTTTGTTGCACATGGCCTAATGTACACTTGCCCCCTTTTTCTCACTCTTTTGGTGGACGGCAGTTCTTCCCATTTCTTCTCCACCTTTTAGTACTTGTTCCTTAGCAATGTACCTATGTTTTCTAGTTGATTCCAACATTCTAAGGTACATATAAACATCATGAAATCATCCATAAACATGAGATCATGAACCATGAATCCATAATCCATTTCAAGGAAAGTTAGGATCAAAGTAAAGAGAAGTTAAAAGTCAAGTCTAGAAATTAAGAAGCAAGTCAAGAGAAGTTTATAAAGTTTTTCTAAAGTCTTTCACAAACATTTTAACTTTTTTTTAAGACTTAAGTTTGAAGTTAAGCAAAGAGTAAATAGTTGAGTTCATTTCTCAAAAAGTTATAAGGGAACTAAGTATTCCCAAGAGTTTGTAAATGTTTTCACATTTTAGCAAGAAAGGGAACACCGATTCCAAGAGAGCTTTTAAGATAAGTTTTGAGTAATTCTCAAACCAAAGAAAGAATTTTGTTTTAAAAACATATGAGCTAAGTATATTTTGGGAGTAGTATTGAGCACCGATATGGGGATGCGAGTTCATATTAACTCAAGTCTCCATAAACCATGTAGCCATCATGGGTAGTAAAGGATCATACTTTTTAGATGACCCCTTAAGATGCTCTTAGCATAGACTAGTGGATCCACTTAGTTAAGGCGTTTTATATGACGGCAAAGTATAGGACAGTTCTGGCAGCGTGGGCAAGATGTTATATCACCACTTAGGGTCATAGTGGTGGTTGTCGGTTAGAGAAACTCCCACATAAATTATATTACTTTCTTAAATGAGTAAAATTGAATTTGTTATTGCATTTTCTTTAACGAATTAAGTTGTTTTCTACTGTTTTAAAGGCTTTCTAAATATTGCATGTGTTTTATTGCTTTATATTGAGTTAAGTTATTCAGGAGTTGAGTAAAGCCAAGGTAATTGTTTCTTTCAGGGTCTTTTCAAGTTTAAGTTATGTTTAGCATTCCAACTCGCATACTCGTACATTCAATATACTAATGCCAGTTGGCCTGTATCGTCTTATGATGCAGACGCATGTAACCAGGATCAACATTTAGCGCCTCGTTGATCAGGTTGAGCACTCAGAGTCATTTGGTGAACCTCATTGAATCGTGGATGACTCTTTTATCATTTGCTTTCTAGTTTTCAGTTGTTAGGATGATCGGGGGTCCTGTCCCGGCATCTTTCTTTATTTTAGAGGCTTCATAGACAATTAGTGGTTTAGTTGTCTTTAAATTATCATTTTATGTGTTAAGACTTGAGTTGTCATTTTGGCCAAGTTGAATGTTGACTTTTAAACATTCTAAGTTATTTTATTAGACAATTGAGTATAGTGCTATTATCATTATAAATATGTATAGAGTCTTCCGCTGAGTAAGTAAGCCAGACCAAGGGTTCGCTTGGGGCCAGCTATAGTTCTCGAGTGCCAGCCACGTTCGGGGTGTAGGCTTGGGGTGTGACTTCACAATAGCAGGAACCTCACTAGCCTTCTCGGCTAGTTAGTCTAACCACAGGGATCCCTTCCTGCTTATCCACCCACCGTAAACGATTGCTAACGAACTTGGAATACGAATTAGATAAAAAAGGCCATCATTGGGGCAAACGATGCAATAGCTCCGGTTAGAGCAAAGCCCAAACTTGGTATCAGAACACAGAGTTCAAGAGCCCTAGGGAGTCTATGAAGCTGTGTCTGTAGAGTCCTAGTTATCGGTGTGAAGTGTGCCACATCTATAATTAGGAGGCTGCAACATTTAGGAAATTCCTTTACTTCTTTCATACTCATTTCGTGCGATAGAGTGTATCTCTATAAAAGACTCTTTCTAACTCTTGCTTAAGCATAACCGACTTTGAGCTGGCCTATGGTCGAGAGTGCCTTCATGAGGAGTTTCTTTCCTCGTGACCTAAGAGAAGAGAAGAGATGGTTGCTGACATGAGGAGCAGGATGAGTTTATTCGTTGTTGGGTTGATTTGTCTGTCAAGTAAGGAAGGTAAGACAGCCATGCTAATAGGTGCCATGGACATAGCAATGTTGATGATCCATGTGCAACAAGTTGAGGAGGACAAGTTGGGGGATAGCGAAGAGTTTAAGAAAACGAGGGCTAAGACATCAGGGAATGAGTCTGGGCAGCAAAAGAGTAATACTAACCGATCTTATTTCCAACATAAGCAGAAAGGACCTGCTCCATCATCTGCTAATGCACCTGCACCAATGACCAAATGTGAGTACAATAGTCAGAATTCTCAGAAATTCAGAGCTAGACCTGCGCATTCGCAAGGTATTAAGGCACAATGGGGTACTAAGACTCCTAGATGTGATAAGTGTGGAATGAGCCACTCAGGGGTGTGTCGTGATGGCTCCACTAGTTGTTTCAAGTGTGGCCAGAATGGTCATTTTATGAGAGAGTGTCCTAAGAGTAGACAGAGTAATGGTAATGGGGGAAATAAAGCCCAGTCTTCTTTAGTTTCTCCACCAGATAGAGTTGCATCTAGATGAGCTACTTTAAGGGTAGGCGGAGAAGGAAACCATCTTTATGCTATCGCTAGTTGCCGAGAGCAAGAGGATTCGCCAGATGTTGTCACTAGTATGATCCAAGTTTTCAATTTTGATGTTCTTCCTGAGCAACTTCTTGAGCCCTTCAGTGTTTCTACAACTAATGGTGAGTCTACTCTAGCAGAAAGAGTCTATCGTGATTCTTCCATTTTCGTCAATCACAAGAGTACCATGGCTGATTTAGTTGAGTTAGACATGGTAGATTTTGATGTCATTCTAGGTATGGACTGACTTCATGCTTGTTATGCATCAATAGTTTGTAGAACTCGAGTAGTCAAGTTCCATTTTCCAGTGAACCAGTTATAGAGTTAAAGAGTAGTTCAACAGTGCCTAAGGGTCATTTTATTTTGTACCTTAAGGCAATAAAGTTAGTTTCCTAGGGGTGTGTCTAGCACTTAGTCCGAGTTAATGACTCTAGTGTTGAGATACCTCATATTCAGTTAGTTTCAGCAGTAAAAGAGTTTCCGAAAGTCTTTTTCAGATGATCTTCTCGGAGTCCCTCTTGAGAGAGAAATAGACTTCGGTATAGACATTCTTCCAGATACTCGTCCCATATCTATTCCGCCATATAGAATGGCACCAACAGAGTTGAAAAAGTTAAACGAGCAGTTGACAGATCTTTTAGAGAAAGGTTTCATTCAACCAAGTGTCTCACCTTGGGGTGCTCCGATCTTATTTGTAAGAAAGAAAGATGGTTCCCTTAGGATGTGTATAGATTGCTACCAGTTGAACAATGTTATCATCAAGAATAAGTATTTCTCTTCCAAGAATTGATGATTTTTTCGATCAGATTCAGGGTGCTGCTTGTTTCTCTAAGATAGACCTCAGATCTGGCTACCATCAGTTGAAAGTAAGGAAATGTGATATTCCCAAGACAACATTCAGAACCCTTTATAGTCATTATGAGTTTTTGGTCATGTCCTTTGGTTTGACCAATGCGCCTGCAACATTCATGGACCTTATGAATAGAGTTTTTGAACCATTATTTAGATATGTTTGTTACCATCTTTATTGATGACATACTAATCTATTGAAGGAATGAAGAAGATCATGCTAGTCATCTCATAATAGTTCTCCAAACTCTAAAAGATAGAGAGTTGTATGCCAAGTTCTCTAAGTGTGAGTTTTGGCTTGAAGTCTGTGGCATTCTTAGGCCACATTGTGTCTGGAGAGGGAATTAAAATTGATACTCAGAAGATAGAGGCAGTGCAGAATTGACCTAGACCCATATCTCCAACTGATATTAGGAGTTTCTTCGGGTTGGCTGGATATTATAGAAGGTTTATCGAGGGATTTTTATCTATTTCATCTCCTTTGACCAAGTTGGCTCAAAAAATACTGAAGTTTCAATGGTCTGAAGCTTGTGAGAAAACCTTTCAGGAATTGAAAAAGAGGTTGACTACTGACCCAATGTTAACTTTGCCAGAGGGTACTCAAGGTTTTGTGGTGTATTGTGATGCATGTAAAGTTGGTTTAAGTTGTGTGTTAATGCAGAATGGCAAAGTTATAGCTTATGCCTCCAGACAATTGAAAGTTTTTGAGAAGAATAACCTAACCCATGACTTAGAGTTGGTTGTTGTAGTATTTGCTTTGAAGATATAGTGTTCATGTAGATATATTCACCGATCACAGGAAGTCTTTAGTATGTGTTTAGTTAGAAAGAGCTTAATCTCAGACAAATGAGGTGGTTAGAGTTACTCAAAGATTATGACGTGAGTATTCTTTATCACCCATGTAAGACTAATATTGTTGTTGATGCCTTGAGTAGATTATCTATGGGTAGTACCGCCCATTTTGAGGAAGATAAGAAAGAGTTAGCAAGAGAGGTGCATAGAGTTGCACGGCTAGGAGTTCGACTAATGGATTCCACAAAATGAGGAGTAGTGGTGATGAATGGGGTTGAATCATCATCAGTGTCAGAAGTAAAAGATAAGCAAGACCAAGATCCTTTATTGCTTCAATTAAAGGCAAGTATTCATAAGCAAAAGGTGATGGCTTTTGAACAAAAGGGAGATAGTGTTTTGGGGTATCAAGGTGGATTGTGTGATTGATTTCAAGGGTAATTGAGATGATCACCTACCTCTCATTGAGTTGCTTACAACAATAGTTATCATGCTAGCATCCAAATTGCTCCATATGAGGCTCTTTATGGGAGAAGATGCAGATATCCTATTGGATGGTTTGAAGTTGGTGAAGCAGGGTTAATAGGATCATACTTAGTTTGTCACGCTATGGAGAAAGTGAAAGTTATTCAAGAGAGATTGAAAACAACCCAGAGTCGTCAGAAATCCTACATTGATGTTAGGAGGAGGGAGTTAGAGTTTGAAGTAGATGATTGAGTTTACTTGAAAGTTTCACTGATGAAGGGTGTTATGAGATTTGGTAAGAAGGGGAAGCTTAGTCCCCGGTATATTGGCCTTACAAACTATCCAAGAGGATTGACAATGTAGCTTATGAGTTAGAACTACCACAAGAATTAATAGCAGTCCATTCGGTGTTCCACATCTCCATGCTGGAAAAGTGTATGGGCGATCCTTCATTGATCATACCAACTGAAGATATTGGAATCACGGGTAGCTTATCTTATGAGGAGATTCCACTTCAGCTTCTAGATTGCCAAGTTCGCAAGTTGAGAACAAAAGAGGTAGCATCAGTCAAAGTTCTTTGGAGGAACCAGTTTGTTGAGGAAGCTACTTGGAAGTTGAGGAAGATATGAAGAAGAGATATCCACATCTCTTCCAATCCGGAGAAGTTCCAAATTAAGATACTAATCCTTTTCTTGGCTTTTATTTATAAGATTAGCATGTTGTAATTGCTTTGCTTGTTGGGTGTTTAAGCTGATTGTTAATGTTACACCCTTAGCCTAGTAAGAGTAATCTCATTCGAGGACGAATGTTCCAAAGGGGGACATATTGTAACATCTCGCATATTGAAAGAAACTAGAAAGAGCTGGAATTAGAAAGAGTGATTTTTGGAAGTGATAAAAATCTAGAAAATTGGTTAAATTAAGTTAAGTTTGAGTTTTTGATCAATTTCAAACGACCATAACTCCTAGATCAAGATGAGTTAGGTGTGTTTTCAGATATCGTAGGAAATAACTTGGAATAATCTTTCCAACGCCGCCTAGTTTGCGCGATTCTGAGCTTGTATGAGTGAGTTATGCCCATTGCAAGTTGGATTGTTCAAATAAGGAAAGTCCAATCCGGATTTTAGAAGGGCATTATGGTTTTTTCACCACCCAATTAAGTTAATTCATTTTTAGCAATTAAATTGGGGTCTAAACTGAATTGGTTCAGTTTAGACAATTGGAAATTTACGCTAGGGTTTTTTTTTTTGGAGAAAGAACACAATAGGAGAAAAGAGGAGAAAGAGCAAAGTTCATCGTTCTTGAAGGTTTAGCTCATGGATTTCGTCAAGGGGTTATCCCTATGAGGTATGTGAGATCACATCGCGTTGGGTTTGTTCACCCACGTGCCAACCATGATTCAATTCAGTGAATTTAAGTCCTTGAAAGTTTAGAAATTGAGTTCTTGATGAACATTGTTGAAAGTATCGTTTGAATTTCTTGTGGGTTGTGTTGTTGGAGTTTCTTGCGATTTGATTCATGTATCTGGGATTAATTTTGGTTTTAATCTATCATATATTGAGGGTATAAATGATTCTAAGTGTTTGGGGAAGGAACCATTCAAGTTTATAGGGTTTAGAGTTGAAAAACGAGCAAAAAAAGTCGTAGAACACCTGCGGAAAGAGGTGGGGCGTTGCGCCAGCCAGCGCCCCCCAAAAGCTCCTTTGAATTTTCTCC
Organism: Solanum gracilifrons; assembly: GCA_029582605.1. Lineage (NCBI taxonomy): Eukaryota > Viridiplantae > Streptophyta > Magnoliopsida > Solanales > Solanaceae > Solanum > Solanum gracilifrons. The sequence continues at coordinate 23,642 of JAJOOH010000537.1, read as the reverse complement.
CTTGGGGAGCTGCGCCAGCCAATGCTCCCCAAGTTTGGTTCTGAACTTCAAGGGCTGGCACGCAATGCCTCTTAGAGCATCAAGGAAGTGGAGTGGACTCCTTATATCATAAATATAAAAGTCAGTATAGTGCCCCGGTAGACCCGCACACCGAGTGAGTTTCCGCCAATCCATATGTGCCAAAGATTGAGGACTATGAGGGTACGGTGATATCCTTGTACTTTGTTTGTTGCACATGGTCTAATGTACACTTTCCCCCTTTTTCTCACTTTTTTGGTGGACGACAGTTCTTCCCATTTCTTCTCCACCTTTTAGTACTTGTTCCTTAGCAATGTACCTATGTTTTCTAGTTGATTCCAACACTCTAAGGTACATATAAACATCATGAAATCATCCATAAACATAATATCATGAACCATTAATCCATAATCCATTTCAAGGAAAGTTAGGATCAAAGTCAAGAGAAGTTAAAAGTCAAGTCTAGAAATTAAGAAGCAAGTCAAGAGAAGTTTATAAAGTTTTTCTACAATTCTTTCACAAACATTTTAACTTTTTTTTAAGACTTAAGTTTGAAGTTAAGCAAAGAGTAAAGAGTTGAGTTCATTTCTCAAAAAGTTATAAGGGAACTAAGTATTCCCAAGAGTATAAAAATGTTTTCACATTTTAGCAAGAAAAGGAACACCGATTCCAAGAGAGCTTTTAAGATAAGTTTTGAGTAATTCTCAAACCAAAGAAAGATTTTTGTTTTAAAAACATATGAGCTAAGTATATTTTGGGAGTAGTATTGAGCACCGCTATGGGGATGCGAGTTCATATTAACTCAAGTCTCCATAAACCATGTAGCCATCATGGGTAGTAAAGGATCCTACTTGTTAGATGGCTCTTTAAGATACTAGTAGCATAGACTAGTGGATCCACTTAGTTAAGGCGTTCAATATGATGGCAAAGTATAGGAAAGTTCTGGCAGCGTGGGCAAGACGTTATATCACCACTTAGGCTCATAGTGGTGGTTGTCGGTTAGAGAAACTCCCACAGAAATTATATTGCTTTCTTATATGAGTAAAGTTAAGTTTGTTATTGCATTTTCTTTAACGAATTAAGTTGTTTTCTACTGTTTTAAAGGCTTTCTAAATATTGCATATGTTTTATTTCTTTATATTGAGTTAAGTTATTCAGGAGTTGGGTAAAGCCAAGGTAAGTGTTTCCTTCAGGTTCTTTTCAAGCTTAAGTTATGTTTAGCATTTCAAATTGCATACTCGTACATTCAATGTACTGATGCCAGTTGGCTTGCATCGTCTTATGATGCAGATGTAGGTAACCAGGATCAATATCTACCACCTCGTTGATCAGGTTGAGCACTCAGAGTTAGTTGGCGAGCCTACTTGAATTTCGTAGGACACTTCTATCATTTGCTTTCTAGTTTTCAGTTGTTAGGATGATCGGGGTCCTGTGTCGACATCCCTCTTTGTTTTAGAGGCTTCATAGACGATTAGTGGTTCAGTTGTCTTTATAATATCATTTCATGTGTTAAGACTTGAATTGCCATTTTGGCCAAGTTGAATGTTGATTTTTAAACATTCTAAGTTATTTTATTAAACAATTGAGTATAGTGCTATTGATCATTATAAATATGCATAGAGTCTTCCGCTGAGTAAGTAAGTCAGGCTAAGGGTTCTCTTGGGGTCAGCAATGGCTCTCGAGTGTCAGCCACATCCGGGGTGTAGGCTTGGGGCGTGACAACATTTACACTTGAGAATACTTAGTTCCGTTATATTCATTCTGAAAAATGAAACTCAACTCTCCTCATCCTCATACTCAATTACTCAAGTCTTAATTATTTTTTTAAAGTTTGCAAAATACTTATCAAAATGGCTCAAAAGAACTCCGTCAAACTTTAATCTTAACTTTATCTTGTATTTGAAAATGTGAATTCAAGAAATTATGATTTGGATATACAGATTTCTCAATGATTAGATGTAGTTGAATAGTTATAATCGGGAAGAGAGCAGGGATACATTTTAAAAGAATTTAGACGGAACACACGACGGAAAAGGAGCGAGGGCAGGCAACCCTGGCGCATTAAGTGGCATAGGGCGCCAGCCCCTAAACTTTAGAAGCTTTATTTTGGCACACTACAGGAGCAGCGCGCTAGCATCCCTGGCGCATAAGTGGCGCGTCGTGCCACCCCTTCCATGTGTCATTCTGACAAATTTTCCTTCTTGATTTTTGGTCCTAATTCACCCATAATCAATTTTGTTTTCTCAAAATTCCCTAAGATTTGTAAACCCAATACATGTGAACGAAATTCTACTCAAAAGTTGTCAAGAAACAATCCTCAAACGTCAAACTCTCACCTCAAGAACTCATCAAACTCCAATAATAAAGATTGAAGAACGAAACCTCAATAAACTCATCAACAACTCAATATACAAAATCTTATGAATGAATTCGAAGAAAAAATCATGATTGGCATGACGGTGAATGAACTCATCACTATGAAAGGTTACATACTTCGAAAGAATCGAATTCTTGGAAAATCCTCAAAGATCTCAAGAAATCTTGAAAGCTTGAAGTTTTTCTCCCTTTCCTCCTCTTGAACTTTGCCCTTACCTTCCGATCGTTTTAGACTTCAGCATAAACTGATTTTAATCATCTTAGACACCTCATTTGGGTGGGAAAATGCGTGGACTAAGTGGGGTAAAGAAAAGACCAAATACCCCTCCTTAATTCGGATGAATTTCCTTAATTGGACAGGCTGAACTCAAACGAGTATATCTCCGTCATCCGAAGTCGTAATTTAGAAAACATGGTGGCGTTAGAACGAGGACTCAAAGATATTTCATTTGATATCTCAAGGACCACCTAACTCTTCGTGTGCTAAACGTTATGGTTGTTTGAAGTTGACCCAAAATTCACAATTGAAGTCTAACTTGCACAAATCTCAACTTAGCTCTTTCCAATTTAGTTCTTTCTAAAATTAGCTCTTTCTAAGACCGATATGTTACAGTATCTCCCCTTGGGAACATTCTTCCTCGAATGAGATCACCCTAAATAGAACTAAGGGTGGGAACATCTAACATCTAGCTCAAACACCCAACATGCAATTTAACACAACGTAGCATATCGATTTGAAGAGTGCTTTACAAAAAGTCAATACCTTGGTATAGAATTTGTCTAGAAGAAAAGAAGTGTGGGTATTTTTTCTTTATATCCTCCTTAGCCTCCCAAGTAGCTTCCTCAGCAAACTGATTCCTCCATAAGACCTTGGCTGATGCTACCTCTGTGGTCCTCAACTTGCAAACCTGATGATCAAGTATCTCAACGGGTACCTCCTCATAAGATAGGATGTCCTTAATACTATTATTAACATTAGGTATAATAAGTGAAGGATCGCCCATACACTTCTTCAACATTGAAATGTGGAATACCAGATGGACTGCAACTAAATCTAACGGTAGCTCCAACTCATAAGCTACATTATCAATCCTCTTGGATATCCTGTAAGGACCAATATACCGGGGACTAAGTTTCCCCTTCTTGCCAAACCTCATAACACCCTTCATGGGTGAAACCTTCAAATAAACCCAATCATCCACCTCAAACTCTAAGTCTCTTCTCCTAACATTTGTATAAGATTTCTGACAACTTGCGTTGTTTTCAACCCTTCTTGAATGATTTTCACTTTCTCTATAGCTTGATGAACTAAGTCTGGTCCTATCAACCCAGCTTCACCAACTTCAAACCATCCAATATGAGATCTGCATCTTCTCCCATAAAGAGCCTCATAGGGAGCCATTGGGATGCTAAAGTGATAACTGTTGTTGTAAGAAAACTCAATGAGAGGTAAGTGATCATCCCAATTACCATTAAAATCGATCACACTCAACATATCCTCTAAGGTTTGAATCATACACTCTGCTTGACAATCTCTGAGAATGGAAGGCAGTACTAAGGTTCACTTTTGAACCCAAACCTTTATGGAAAAACTTCAAAAATTGTGCAGTGAATTGCGCACCTCTATCTGAAATGGACACAACTCCATGACGCCTGATTATCTGTTGAATATACAATCTAGCATAATCTTCTGCTGAAAAAGTAGTCTTTACTGATAAAAAATGGGCTGATTTAGTCATCTGATCTACAATCACCCAAATAGAATCATGTTACCAGTGAGGCCGTGACAAACCAGTAATAAAGTCCAATTAATCATTTCCCACTTACATTTTGGAATCTCTATATTCTAAGCCATACCACCAGGCCTTTGGTGCTTTACCTTGATTTGTTGGCAATTCGGGAACTTAACAACGAACTCTGCAATACACCTCTTCATACTACTCTACCAATAGACTTCTCTCAAGTCACGATACATTTTTGTGGAACCAGGATGGATAGAGCATTTGGAGCTATAAGATTCCTCCTTGATCCCCTCTTGGAGTTCATCCACCTTTGATACACACAATCTACCTTGATACCTCAACACACCATCTTCCCCTTGTTCAAAAGTCATCCCTTTCTGCGTATGAACATTTGCCTTCAATTCAAGCAAAACAGGGTCCTGGTTTTGTTTCTCTTTCACTTCAGCTACTAGTGATGATTTGGCCTCATCCATTACCACCACTTCACCTTCATTGGAATCCATTAACCGGACTCACAATCGTGCAAGTCTGTGCACATCTTTTCCTAACTCTTTCTTTCCTTCCTCAACATGGGCAGTACTACCCATAGACAACATTCTCTTAATCTCAATTGATGATAGCTAGATCTGAGATGTATCTTAGAAAAACAAGTGGCACCCTGAAGTTGATCGAAGAGATCATCAATCCTCAGAAGCGGATACTTATTGTTTATAGTAACCTTGTTCAACTGGCGGTAGTCAATACACATCCTAAGAGAACCATCTTTCTTCCTCACAAATAAGACCGGCACGCCCCAAAGAGAGACACTAGGTCGAATAAAGCCCTTATCAAGGAGATCTTTCAAGAGCTCTTTTAACTTAACTGGAGCCATTCTATATGGTGGAATAGAGATAGGTCAAATATCAGGAAGAATATCTATACCAAAGTCTATTTCTCTTTCACGAGGGACTCCGGGAAGATCATTTGGAAAGACCTCTGGAAATTCACTCAGAATTGAAACTGGCTGAATAGGTGGTGTCTCAACACTAGAGTCATTAACTTGAACTAAGTGATAGATGCACCCCTTGGAAACTAACTTTTTTTCCTTAAGATACGAAATAAAATGACCCGTAGGCACTGCTGAACTACTCTTCCACTCAATAACTGGCTCATTAGAAAATTGGAACTTAACTAATCAACTTCTGCAATCGACTGAGGCATAACAAGCATGAAGCCAACCCATACCTAGAATAACATAAACGTCCACCATATCTAACTCGACCAAGTCATCCATGGTTCCTTTATGATTGATAGAAATGGTACAATCATGATAAACTCTCTCAGCTAGAATAGACTCACCAACAGGTGTAGAAACACTGAAGGGCTCAAGAAGTTGTTCGGGAAGGATATCAAAACTCATAGCAATATACGGAGTAACAAAATATAGACTCGCACCTGGATCAAACAATGCATATACATCAAAAGAAAAAACATTGATCATACCAGTGACAACATCGGTGAATTATATTGCTCTTGGAGACTGGTGATACCATACAGACGGTTTGCTCTTCCACATGTCCCTGAAGTAGCTCATCTAGGTATAGCTCTGTTTGGCGGAGCTAATGAAGAAGATTGGGCTCTATTGCCTACATTACCATTTCCTTGCCTATTCTTAGAGCATTCTCGCATGAAGTGACCTACCTGATCACACTTGAAGCAACCAGTGGAGCCATAACGACACGCCCCTGGGTGGTTCCTACCACACTTAGCACATGGAGGAGTCTAGTTGGCCCCTTGCACCACATTACCTTGAGACTGAGCAGGTCAACCTTTGAAGTTCTGCGAGTTCTGATTCCTGAACTCACCTCTGTTGTTTGGTGCAGGTGCACTAGCAGATGATTGAGCAGGTCTAATTGGCTTGTGTTGAAAAGATGACTGGTTCGCATTATTCTTTTGCTGCCCGGACTCATTATATGTGGTCTTAGTCTTCTTGTTCCGGAACTCTTCTCTATCTCTCAGCTTATCTTCCTCAACTTGTTGCACATGTATCATAAGCCTTGTTATGTCCATGTCTCCTATCAGCATAGCTGCCTTGCCCTCTTTACTTGACAAGTGAGACAACTCAGATACAAATAGACTCATCATACTTCTCATGTCAGTAACCATCTCCGGAGCATAAAGGGACAGTTGAGTGAACTTGAGGCTTTACTCATGCACACTCATGGATTCCTGCTTCAAGTTAAGGAATTCTCTTACATTTGCCTCTCTCAGTTCACGGGGAAAGAAATGCCTCAAGAAGTCCTCTTCAAACACAACCCAACTCACAATTAGTTCCCCTTCAGCTCAACTCTTCTTCCATTGGTCGTACCAGACTCTAGCAACACCCTTCAGTTGATATGCAACTAGTTTCACATGCTCAGCCACATCCTTAAGAACTCATGGATTCTGGATATATCAGCCACATCCTATCGATTCCCTCTTTGTTGCCCAGTTTGGTTGGTCAAAACTTGACTCAACATCCAGATAGCATCTTGGAACTCAGCATTAGTGACCTCTCCTTGGGGTTGCACTTCTAGTGCATTGGGAACCTCTTGATCCTGAGGATCAGTATTTCTCCTAGAAGGATGACCTTAAACTGCTATTTGTGGAGGCATGATCTGGAAGATACGCGCAAGCACGAATTAGAAAGAAACTTTTATAGAGTTAAACTCTATCGCACGAGAAGAGGATGAAAAAAGTAAGATAGTTCCTAAATGTTGTAGCCACCTATTTATAGATGTGGCACACTTCACACCGATAACTAAGTCTCTAGAGAGATGGCTTCATAGACACCCTAGGACTCTTAAACTCTGTTCTCTGATACCAAGTTTGTCTCACCCCAAGCCTACACCTTGGACGTGACTGACACTCGAAAACCATTGCTGGCCCCAAGGAAACCCTTGGCCTGGCTTAACTCTCACTGAAAACTTACTAAACAACAACTAAACCTCAAATGTAAAGATTTAACTCAATATCTCAAATAGATAAACTCAAAATATTTTTAAAAAATAGTCAACTAGCCAAAAGAGGCAACTCAATTCTAGAAAATTAACAACTGCAAATGAAACATTTTCAACTAATATTATCTATGAAGCCTCTAATACTATGAGGGATGTCGGGACAAGACCCTCGATCATCCTAACAAAACTAAAATAATAGAAATAAATGAGGGATCCTCCAGAAGATAGGAGGCTCACCAAACAACACTTGGATTGCAGGTGGTACCAACGGGGCGCCTGTTGATGACCCGGACTACCTGTATCTGCATCATAAAAGATGCAGGCCAAATGGCTTCAGTACATGGAATGTACGAGCATGCAAGGGTAACCTAAAGCGAAAATATAGGCTTGAACTGATAAAAAAGAAGAACATACTCACCTCGTCTCAACTCAACTCTACTCAACATCAAGGATACTCAAATATACTCAAACTCAGAAATACTCAACTAGAAATACTCAACTCAGTTCAATATAAAAACAACAATAAAGATGCACTATAAGAAAGCTTATAAAATAGTAGATAATAACTCAATGTATTTAAAAATACAATAATAATTGTTTTACTCTTTTTGGGAGATTGTCTAACCTACAAACATCACCATGAGCTATATGATGATAGAACGTCTCGCCCACGCTGCCAGAACTGTCATATATCTTGCCAGAGTATAAGACATCCTCAACTAAGTGGATTCACTAATCTATGCTTAAAAATCAATAATGAATTATCAAAAAAGTATGACTATTTACCCATGCTGGCATACATGGTTTATGAGGACTTTGAGTTGTCTGAACTCGTCCCCATATCGGTGCTCAATACTACTCCTAATAATATAAATCATGCTCATATGTTTAAGAACATTTCCTCATCCTCAAACTTTGAGATTATTACTCAAAAGGTTCTCTTAATAGAGATAATGCTCAAAAACTCCTCATGAACTCATTTGGAAATCAAGGTTTCCTCTCGTTTTAAATGTAAAATATTTAAACTTGGAAATACTTAGTTCCCTTATATTCATTCTGAAAAATGAAACTCAACTCTCCTCATCATCATACTCAAGTACTCAAGTCTTAAAAACAAATTTTAAAAGTTTGCAAAAGACTTCTCAAAATGACTTAAAAGAACTCCCTCGAACTTTAATCTTAAATCTATATTAAATTTGAAAATGTAAATTCAAGAAATTATGATTTGGATATAAAAATTTCCCAATGATTAGATGTAGTTGAATAGTTATAATCGGGAAGAGAGCAATGATACGTTTTAAAAGAATTTAGATGGAACACACGATAGAAAAGGAGCGGGGGCAGGTGACCCTGACGCACTGAGTGGCACAGGGTGCTAGCTCCTAAACTTTAGCAGCTTTATTTTGGCGCACTGCAGGTGCGGCGCGCCAGCCTCCCTGGTGCATCAGTGGCACATCGCGCCACCTTTTTCCAGGTTTTTCTGACGAATTTTCCTTCTCAATTTTTTGTCCAAATTCACCTATAATCGATTGTTTTCCTCAAAATTCCCTTTGATTTGTAAATCCAATACATGTCAACGAAATTCTACTCAAAACTTCTCAAGAAACAATTCTCAAACGTAAAACTCTCACCTCAAGAAATCATCAAACTTCAATAATAAAGATTGAAGAACGAAACCTCAAGAAACTCATCAAGAACTCAATATATGAAATCTTATAAACCAATTTGAATGAAAAACTCATGATTGGCGTGAGGGTAAATGAACCCATCACTATGAAAGCTTACATACCTCGAAATAATCGAATTCTTAGCGAAAATCCTCAATGATCGCAAGAAATCTTGAACGCTTGAAGTTTTTCTCCCTTTCCTCCTCTTGAACTTTTCCCTAACCTTTCAAACATTTTAGACTCTAGCGTAAATTGATTTTAATTAGCTTTGACCCCTAATTTGGATGGAAAAACGCGTGGACTAAGTGGGGGTAAGGAAAAGACCAAAATACCCCTCTTTAATTCGGATGAATTTCCTTAACTGAACAGGCTGAACTCAAATGAGCATATCTCCCTCATCCAAACTCGGAATTTAGCAATCTCGGTGGCGTTGGAAACACTACAAGGAAAAACCTTAATTAAGACCAACATTTAAGGACGAGTCTATATTCTTGTCTCTAAAAGTATATCTATTGGGACGAGATTATATTTCGGTCCTTATTGATATATGTTATTGTGAAGACATTAAATCAGGTCCCTAAAAAAGTTACTAACTAGTCCTAAAATGTAATTGGAGGCATATTTTGAGGCTTGAGCGGGAAAGCTTTTCCGCCTACGAAAACTTTTCATTTATCAAAATTTTAGGCGCTAAAAGATTCAGTCTGAAAGTAAAAATAAAAAAAACTATCATCTACTAATTTAATTTCTCAAAATAGAAGCTTGTCCTAAAATTGCCCTAATCTCTTCAGATCACCACTACACCTAATGAATGTAATCTGCCCTAATCTCAACGATGATCTGCCCCTCGAATGGATAGATGTGTCTTCTTGTGTTGTTGTTGTCTGCCCTAATTTCAACAAAATTCTTCCATTAAATTGATAAAAGGTGTCTTCTTCTTCTTTGTGTTGTTGTTGCTCGATCTGCTGGTCGAAATATAATCCATCAAAGCTTTGTTCGAGAAGAAATTCCAGGTGTGTACATTCTTCTGATCTAGTTGTTGTTGCTCTGTTCGAAATAGAATCCAACACAGTTTTGCTTGAGAAAATATTTCAGGTGGGTTCATTCTTCTGATCGAGTTGTTACTGCTCTGCTCGAAATAGAATCCAACACAACTTTGCTTGAAACAGTATTGCAGGTGGGTTCATCTTCCGATCAAGTTGTTGTGTTTCTTTCATAAGTTATATTAATGACGTTTTTTTCTTATGTATTCAAGTTACTTCTTCATCATCATATTTTTTAACATTAATTATGTTAATGATTTCAGTGGAAAAAATTATTGGGTGTTGAGATTTTGCTAGCCATAAACATGATACAGACATATACATGTATATGACTTGTAATTCAATGACTCATCTTCTTGGTTACAAGTAACTATTAGACACTCCAAGTATAAAAACATAGATGTGAAAGACTGATTTTGTTCTTGTGGAATTATAGGTGGAAGTAGGACTATGAAAAATCTATCGTTTAAATCTTAAATGACTCTCTGTTGCACTGCTTACAAGTCTTACATATTCACAATACTGGGGTATTAATCCATTCCTCTTGTTGAAGTATTCAATGAAATTTCTTTGAATATAAATATAAATTCTGAAGGGCTTTTTTGGATTGATTAGTTTAAATTACTACGATAGATATCATTTAAGTCTAATTACAGATTTAGAGATTCAGTTAATTTTGACAAAAGACAATAAAAAAGAATAGCAAGTGATCATCTGTTACATTGAAATCCAAGTGTAATTCCAACGAAAATCTTAAGAAAATGTCAAAAATTAGTATCTCATTTATTAGTATTGAAACTACCATTTTTGTATGTCGTAACCATGCATGTTGGAGGCTAAATCCTATAGGCTTGCCTCCAATTATTTAACACAAGCTTTAGCTTTTCCAGATTAAACAATAAAATTGTATTTCCTTCCATTGATAGGAACTAGATATGCAAGAGCTCATGTATAATCACATTTGAAGAGCAATCTGATTCCTGCCTTGTCTATGAATATAAGAACATATATTTCCAAAGTTGAGTCTCTTTTGTTGGCCTTCTTGATCAAGGGTAATACTTAACTTTAAGAAAGTCGGAAAAAAGAGTAGAATGTATTATGTCCATCAGTTTGCAGGTATATATAAAATTGTGGTAATTAACTTTACTTTTTTAATCTGTTATAAAAATTAGCAACAATAACTGGAATAAGAGAAACTGAATCAAGAAAAGCTTATGCAAGTGGATCAAACTTTTCAACATGGATAAAGATACAAACTTTAACTTGGTTATTCCTCCAACAACTTCAAATATTATTGAAGATCAAAAATCTGTCTAGGAGGTCTTTTTTCATTTGGTTTTATAGAGAATTTTTTTGTTTATTTGGTCTTACAGAAGAATTTGTGTGGATCTGATTGTAACTAGTTGTGTGGATCTTAGTATTTTTTTTATCCTTTATTTTTTTAAATTTAAATGTTATGTACTCTTAAAGTTTATGGCATCTAGTAAGGAGTGGATGCAACTTGTTGATAATCGACTAGATGAAACCTACTTACTCGGCGTGCATAAGTTTTTGGATTATGCTTTTCAAAAAACAGGAGAAAAATATGAAATACGATGTCCATGTGTCAAATGTTACAATACAACTTTAGGAACTCGTAAAATAGTTGAGACACATTTGATAGCATATGGAATAATTCATAATTACACTTTTTGGTATCATCATGAAGAACGTTTGGGTGAGCCATTGTCAGTATCAGAATCAAAATTTGAAGATACATCAGAAGATGAAGATGGTGATGAAGTAGAATAATGTGAGAGTGAAGATGAAGTAGAAGAAATGTTGAGATATTTATATCCTAATCTTGAAGGGGGAACTACACATACTGATTGTGATGATTTACTTGAGGAGGAACCAAATGCTGAAGCAAGAAAATTTTACAACCTATTGAAGGATTTCGAGTTGCCATTATACAAAAATTCAAAAGCTTCAAAGATTTCTTCTTTGATCAAATTGCTTCATATCAAAAGTATGGGCCGTTGGAGTAATGCATCATTTACAATGTTATTGAAAATGTTGAAAGAGGAGTTTTACCTGATGGCGCCAATTTGCCGAATTCATATTATGAGGCAAAGAAGATAATTAAAGAACTCGGGATTTCATACAACAAGATTGATGCTTGTACTAATGATTGCATGTTATACTGGAAGGAGGATAACTTACTTGATTCTTGCAAAGTTTGTGGTGCATCCAGGTGGAAAATAAATACACATAGCGGGGAAACAAAGAATAAAAAAGGTAAAAAGATAGCATCAAAGAGTTTATGCTATTTTCCTTTAAAGCCTAGATTTCAGAGGTTATTTATGTCTACAAAGACATCCAGTTTAATGACATGGAACAATGATAAAAGAGTTGATGATGGAATAATGAGGCATCCGACTGATTCAATGGCATGGAAGTCATTTGATAAACTTCATCCTTCATTTGCGGTTGAGCCTCGCAATGTTCGACTTGAACTTGCTAGTGATGGATTTCAACCATTTCGAAATTCAAAAACTTCACATAGCATTTGGCATGTGGTTCTTATTCCTTATAATTTACCACCTTGGTTGTGTATGAAGCAAGAAAACTTTATTTTGTCAATGCTTATTCCGGATCCAAATGGTCCAGGAGATGCAATTGATACATATCTTCAGCCTTTAATAAAGGAATTGAAGGGGTTGTGGGAAGTTTGTATTGAGACCTATGATGCATCTACTAGAACAAATTTTAAGTTACATGCTTCTTTATTGTGGACAATCAATGACTTTCCAGCATATGGAAATTTATCTGGATGGAGTACAAAAGGAAAATTAGCATGCCCGTGTTGCAATAAAGACACTTCCTCAATTCAATTGTCTAATGGTAAGAAGCAGTGTTTTATGGGTCATCGGCGTTTTCTTTCTCAGAATCACAAATGGAGAAATGATAAAGACTTATTTGATGGTACAATGGAGAAAAGGCCTCCACCAAAAGTGTGTTCTGGTATTGAGATACTTAATCAAGTGCAAGATCTTGAAGGCCTGCCGTTATCAAAGGATCCTAAGAAAAGAAAGAAGATATCACATGAAAATCGAAAGGACAATTGGAACAAGAAAAGTATTTTTTTTGAACTTCCATATTGGAAGTGTCTTTTGTTGCGACATAATTTGGATGTTATGCATATTGAAAAAAATATATCTGATAATCATCTATGTGAAAGGTAAGACCAAGGACACAATTAAAACCCGATTAGACTTGCAAGAGATGAACATTAGGCCGGAATTGCACCCCATCTAAAATGGGGAGAAAATTGAAGTTACAACAGCCAGAAGATAAGGACAAATTGTGCCTTTTCTTAAAGAATCTGAAGGTTCCTGATGGATTTTCATCTAATATTTCTCAATGTGTGAACCTGAAAGATCACAAGATATCTGGATTGAAAAGCCATGATTGTCATGTTCTCTTGCAACATCTAATCCCTCTTGCACTTCGTGGTATGCTGTCCAAAGAAGTGTGTGAACCGCTTATTGAATTATCTATATTTTTTCAGTGTGCTTGGATCAAAGGAGTTGAGAATTGATAACTTGGAACATATTGAAGCGCAAATACCAATAACACTTTGCAAGTTAGAAAAGGTCTTTCCTCCTTCATTTTTTAATGTCATGGTGCACTTACCTGTTCATTTAGCTACTGAAGTTAAGATTGCTGGACCGATTCATTATCGATGGATGTATCCTGTGGAAAGATGGTTATATTTTTTGAAATCTCTCATTGTTAATAGAGCTTGTCCAGAAGGTTGTATTGTAGAGGGCTACATTGCAAATGAATGTATGACACTATGTTCAAGGTATCTGCATAAAGTCGAGACAAGATTCAATCGGCCTGAACGAAATTATGATGGTGTTTTAGAACAATTGAATGGCGGTTTATCTATCTTTAGTCATCATGGAAGAACTCTAGGAGCTAAAGTTCCAAGTGAGCTTGAAGCGGATGAATTAGAACAAGCACATATATACATACTGAAGAATTGTGATGAAGTCATACAATATCTCAAGTATTGAGAGTTCTTTCATATCATCTCATTATTATTATTATTATTATTATTATTATTATTATTATTTCTTTTAGGGTAATTTATAGTTCACTTCACTTTTGTAGAGAGTTTGCCCAAACTCATGAGAATGCTCAACACTTATCTGATGCGGAATGGAGCCGGCAATTTATTGAATGGTTTAAAGATAGGGTGTGTAATATATAAATATCAATTTTGATATTATAATATTGTAATACCCATTCTTAAATATTTAACGTAATCTTGTTGATAGGTAGTACAATTGCATAAAGGAGATGATAGTCGTATCATGGAAGATCTACTCTCACTTTCACGCGATCCCACCAAATATTCGATGCGTTCTAATGGTTACGTCGTTAATGGATATAGATTTCATGTAGAAGATTATGATAAAATGTTAAGAACTCAAAATTGTGGTGTTGTTGTATTGGGTGAGAATGATGAAGATAGTGAGAATCTTGATTACTATGGAGTCTTAATAGAAGTAATTGAGTTGCAATTTGTCATGGATAGAAGAGTGACTTTATTTCGATGTAATTGGTTAGATGTGTATGATGAAGTAAAAGGAGTTAAAAAGGATGAGTATGATTTTGTGAGTGTTAATCCGGATAGATTTTTGAAGACAAATGAGCCATTTGTTTTAGCGGATCAAGCATCCCAAGTGTTTTATGCTAATGATAATTCCAATAAAGGTTGGAAAGTAGTGAGGAAGACTCAACCTCGTGATGCCTATGAGATTGTGGAACAAATAGATGATGATATTGAAGAGTTAGGAAGTCCTTCACAAAAGAAAAGAAAAACAACTAATGAGGTGAAGTATTTTTTATGAATTAATATATTCATTGTTAAATATTATGATGGAACAATTTCTTTTATTACTATATTGCTACATATTTTTCTGGTTCAATTTTAAAATTTTGACTCTTTTTGCAGGTTCAAGATGAAACCATTGAAGATTGAAAATGAGGTCGGTTCTAATATGAAGAGTACTATTAGATATACATTTGTCGCACCTGGTGCTATAGGAAAGGGACGGGGACGAGGGCTTAAAAGTTTGGGTGAGAAAGGGACTACGCCATCTAAGAGTTTATTGCCTCAATCAAGTGATCTAGTTAAGAAGTACAGCAAAGAAATTGAAACAAGTAGGATGTTTTGTATTCTTTTGCTTCAGTCCATATGAGAAATCTTTAATTGTTTACTGGTAATCTGAAACAAATGTCTAAACCTTTGTATTAATCCTTCCAGTTGAGTGTTAATTGTCTAATCTAAAGCTGATGCAAAATATCAAATATTCACAAATGAGAACTCTTGATGCAGAATCACCTTAAGAAAGTGTTTACATTTCTAGTCCTTCTCATGTCTTGTGATAGATTTGTCAGCTTATTAAGTATGGATTTCATCCTTACTTGTTAGCACAATTTCAAACGTCTCTAGTCATTCTCATGTCATGTGATATAATCCTTGATTGCTCTGTTTGATGCAGAACATATTGTTTATTGGTAATATGATATGTCTTTTTTTTAAGGTTCTATCGAGAAGCGAAGAGAACAAGGACTTAAAAAGTATACCATGTTCACTAGTCAAAGAATGCTAACGATACATAAGAACTCCATCGTTTCTGAGAAAGAGAACGTGCAAATTAATAATTTATTTCCTACATCTGCTATTCAAGTTGAGAAATACACCCAAGAAGTTGAAACAAGTAAGATTTTTTCAAACATATATTTTTTGCAAATCTGTTATGTTTCCATTTTTTTTTTATGAACTCTTATATTACGCTAGTGAGTCCAACTGCTATAGGAAATGGTCTAAAGCAAAAATCTTGATCTTTGAGCTCATCTGTAGGAATTTCAGAATATGATGTGGGATCTTTCAACAAGAGTGTTGTTTGTGCTAATCAACATATGCAAACTCCTTCTAAAAGCACAAAATCAGGTTCTACCTTCTCCTCTAGTCAAAAAATGCGAAAAGTGACAAAAAATGTTCTTGAGAAAGAGGATATGCAAACCAATGTTTCATTGTCTCCATCTAGTGATCAAGTTATGAAACATTCTCAAACAACTGAAACGGTATGATATCTTAAATTTTCAGATGTTATTAAGTCTTATAATTGAGTTTGACATCAATAGTTTTTATCAAATTATGCAGTTGTAGGTTCATCTAATCCTACAAAGGTAAGAAAAGTTCGAGGAAGCAACAAATGTAAAGAAGTTGCTTCACTGAAAATTGGACAAAAGCTTAAAGTAACCTTTTACAATAATCGAACGGTTGGAACAAATAACAATCTGTTTTCAAGGCATTTGGGGAAAATTGTTCGTGATCGTAATATTTGTCCCTTGGGAGTATCATTATGGCATGATATTAAGCAAGAAAAGTTGAATCACATGTGGGCAGCTATTGAGGTAACAAATATACACCTGATTCAAATTCTTTATTGTTACCTTATAAGTCATGTGTTCTGTCCATACAGTCGATGTTCCTGATTTTAGAAGTCTATCTACAATGGCTAGTATCGATAATCAATTGTAATAGATAGAGAATCTATAATCAAGTACCTTAGAGTGTTTTTATGATTTGGAAACAAACTGTTGAGAAACAGATATAATACCCGTAGTTAATAACTCATTTTTAAATTGTTGTAGAATAAATTTGAGAGTGTTGATATGAATGAGCATCGTGATCATATCTTGGGATGGATGAACGAGTTATGGAACAAATGGAGAGGACACTTGCATGCAAAATATGTGAAGGGCAAGCCAATTCAACAGTCTCTTAAGAATGTTCCAATTGGAGTAGACAAAAAAGAATGGGAATGGTTAGTAAAGGAGCATTTTGCTTCTGAAAGTTTTCAGGTATGCCTATTGAATAAATAGTCTACTTTGCTACTCTTTTATGCAGTTTGATTTCCCTTCTTAGCAGCTTATATATCTGAAAACAAACCTAAGTATAGAACATGTCTCTAGCTAAGATCCCATTTTTTATAAGTACTTGCACTAGAAGCTTATTGTTGAATAAGTGCAAGCAAGAAGCAACAGAAATGCAACAAACCGAGCTAAGTTGAAGATGCTTCATCATATTGGTAGCAAGCCTATTAGAGAGATTATATATCAAAAGGTAATATCATAACATTATTTTTCTAAATAGACTAATTATGAGGTGCGTGTTATTTGACATGTTTGACTTTGATGTAAAGGGCGGGAAAGATGGCAATCCACCAGATTTGGCGGCTATTTTCTTTGAGGCTCGTAAGAAAGATAACAAGCTTGTTGAACCTGAATCAATTGATAAACATGTGCGTTTTGTAAATTGAACATATTAATTACTTGAAATTGATGTGTTATGATAGAAAATGTTCTTTGATATTATTTGTAGGCTAAACTCGAAGAAATGGTTCAAGCAGATCCATCCCTACCTACTGTAGATATTGTTGAAAAATGTTGTGGACCTCAAACTCGTAGCCATGTATTTGGATTTGGGGTGGAGTAAAGGCAAAAGACTTGAAAGGTGGCACTTCTTCAAAGGCTGAATTGTTGTCCACGCTACGTTCAACTCGAGAGGATATCAAATATTTGAATGAAGAAAACAAATCCCTGAACGAGGAAAACAAATCTTTGAATGCTCGCTTATCTACCATAGAAGATGAGATGAAAGAAATAATGAAACTGAAAAAGTTCTTCGCTGCTCAGCAATCACATGTCCCTCCTATAACATCTGTTTCAACTGAATGAGCCCTGCCTTTTCAGCCGTCCAAGTTAGTAACATTATACCTAACTTTTTAATTATTTTTGTTGAGATGTCGCATCATAATGAATGTGTGATTAATGTCAATTTACTGATCTTTCAATGTGAAAAAGAAATGTTTCAATCTACTGATCTTAAATGAAACTTGTTCTTATCTGGTGGATGAAATACCTGAACAGACGCTTTGTCAGTTCATTTTTTGATAACTTCAATTCCATAATTAAGAAAAAAGGTGAAAAGGGGTGGATGAAATACCTGGATAACTTGTATGCCTGCCCTTCATCTTGATATGTGAACTTTTGAGCTTGTAACTTGATATTCTTTGATTGGAAAGTTCAATCGTTCAATCTGGACATTATGTACACTCAACATTTGAACATTTGAGCTTGTAACATGATTTGAATGGCAGCCCTGTATCCCACATCTGTGAGTAATCTTAGTTAGGGGATCCTTTGTTTCTGATTATATTCTATGCACTGTTAACTGTGAATTTGCTTGTACTGGTGGCCATCCACCATGGTCTGTCCCAGTATCCTGTTAGTTTGTCAACTTGTATTTCCTTCTTAATGTGCTCTACAATGTCTTCAGGGAAATTTCGTTGTAGAGTCTGTTCATTCCGGGATCCTTCAGTAATAAGCTCCATACATCCTTCAAATTTTCGTTAATCTTGAATTCAGAAGGAACTATGTGATATAGACAGCCCAATTTAGTCACATTTTCATGCTAGACATTTGTAGTACCTCATTTTATTTTCTGCACAGTTGCATAACGACGCAATTGTTTTTTAAAAATATCTTGTGCTGCTGCAAAAATTCTGGAAATAAAATTCTAACGACACAATTTTTTTTTTACTGCCAGCTTCTCTATTTTATTGTTTTATGCACTACTGCAACATTTCCCAGTTTGTATTGACAAGAATATTTCTTTATGCACGGCTGCTTCTCTGTTTTATTATTTTATTGTTGATTGGAATTTGAATATGAAATATCCAGCTTTGGCTAGAAACATATAAAAGTCCTTCTAGGCCTTCACCGGGTACTATGATTCTAACACCAATTTGAGCATTTCTCAAGGATAAGTAAAAAAATAGAGCAGACAACGCAGCAATAGTGTTCGCACCCTAGCATAGGTTATTGAAAATATGAAAATGTTGTCGAAACTTACATACCGAGTTCTCTCGCTATACTATCTGGTTACAAAAATGTGGCAGATTATGTACTTACATAAATAGTTGTTCGCCTTCTATCCTTCTCTTCTTTGATTAGTTCTTATCCACAACAACTTACCATTAGTCTGCATAAGATGAAGGCAGAAATATGTCTCTACACCTAAGGTCCTAGATATTAATGTCTGATAAGTAGTGTATGAGACACAGGGCAAGTTCTACATCACATTCATTAAAAATGGCAACAGTCTATGTAAAGCTTTGAACATCATTTGAGTCATTTCACCTTTACAGTAAAGGGAGCAAAAATGACAAACTTTTCTTAACTGTGAAGCCTAAATGGCAGCAAGTACTAGAGCTTGATTCTAAGACAGTCGAGTTAAGCCAGATAAAAATTGATCAATCGTTTTTCTGATTAGTCTACTCTAAAAGACTTGCTACTCTACAGATAGACTAAGGAGATGCACAATTGTACATATATACCACCAAACATTCAAGAGAAAGTTTTGAATGATTGAACAACTAAAAGAGACTTCAAATAAGGAAAGCCATTTTTGAACATACACCTATTTGTACAGTCTTAGGTAAATCTCAATAATGAGAAATCCTTATTCATTCTTAGATCTAATAAGCTCCGATACATCCTCCAAATTTTTGTTAATCTTTAATTCAGAAGGAACTAAATATTGTAGTCCAATTCTCATACCACACATTTGTAGTCCCTCATTTTATATTCTGCATAGTTGCATAACGATACAAATTTTTTTTAATTTCTTTTGTACTGCTACAACATTGCTGCCAGCTTCTCTGCTTTATTTTCTTATGCACTGCTGCAACATTTCTTGATAGAGAATCATTTCCCAGCTTGTACTAACAAGAACATTTCTTTACGCACTGCTTCTTCTCTGTTTTACTGTTTTATGCACTGCTGCAACATATTTAATTCTCCTTCAACTTATTGATAACTTCTCTACCATAATAACTCTTTGACAAACCAACGGAAAATGAGATCACTTATGGAGAGTCCATAGACTTACCATCATGCTTTACGGGCCTGACTGAATACTATTACCTAGCTAGCCATAATTATGCAGAAGGCCTTCCAGTCCGACACACAAAACTCTAAAGTTCTAAAAAACCAACTATCGGAACAAATATGTCTGCTCGCAGGAAAATTGACTGGCAGCTAACATCCTCACAACTCTTGTGGTAGAACATCTTTTGTACATAGTACATCAGATAGCATTGTGGAGCCCTTAACAATATTTTCATCGATTTTAGTTATCCATGCATCGTCACCTTTGTACCATTGGTTTCTCAAACAACCTACAAGAGATTCCCTTGAATTGCTGGACTTACTACAAAAATCCTTTCGGATGGAGTTGCAACCACTCAAGTCGAGAGAAATGGCCACCTTTTTCTTCATGTTTCTATTTTTTTAAGGCTGTTCGAACTTCTTTTCTGCACAATCTTGATGCTCCTTTGTGTCCTTGTTATACCAACACTCAAGGCGATAGTGGATTGATACTCAACACATCCTGGTTGAAAGAAAAATCGACCTCCAACAACTTGACCACCATAGGTTTGTTCTTATACGTGTAAGGCCCGGCTTGTAGGATCTGATCCCTTTCCTTTGTTGATTGGAATTTGAATATGAAATATCCTTGTGGGTGCAACATTAAGAAGATAACTGCAGAACTTTCTTAATTATGTTAGGCTCTTTTTTTCATTTTCTACACAGCTGCATAACCGCACAAACTTTGTTTTAAAATATGCTGCATATATTGCTGTCAGCTTCTCTGTTTTATCATTTTCTGTCCAATTGTTCATCCAGAACGTGCCCATTTTCTGTTTTGCCATTCCTGCAAAGTTGTTCTACTAAATATTATATATATAGTTATGGTTCTTCAAAATAAATGTTGGATTCTTGATTAATATATCTAGAAGTTTATCTAATAGTTTTTTCTTATTTCCTGCAGCTTTTGTAGATGTTTCTGGATATCACTTGACAAAGACTTAACATTAAGTTTTCTGCCCAACTTTTGTTCATTCTTCAGCGAAGATACAAGTTTAGAAGATGCACTAACTCATTAATATTAGTTTGCTACGAATGCTATGCAAAACCTTGAATATTATCTATGTGTTTTTGCTAATTAAGGAAGTATTGAAACTAACATCATGGGATGTTGACAAATGATTGTAATCAATCACACTCTTTATTTCTATCGTCCTGCCCCCTCTCTCTATATAATCTTTTTTTTTTGTATCAAGATTTTTAGTAGTAATTAATTTTCATATTTATTAATGAGTATAGATTATTGTGATATACCAATGGTTGTAGGATCAATGGTGGTCATTAGAGACCAAAATTATTGATTGTCTCTAAAGGTCAATCTACAACAAAAATTGTTGCTCGTCCCTAATGAATAAGCTAGGACTAGAAATGATGCTTGTCTGTAAAGCTATATTAGGACCAGGTTGTTGTTCGTCTTTAAAAGTTCTATAGGACCACTTCGTTATGGTCGCTACAGCTATACTAGGAGCAGATTGTTAATGGTCTCTAACACTATTTTAGGACCAGGTCATACTCGTCTCCAATGATCTATTAGGACCAGGTCAAACTCGTCTCCATTAATCTATTAGGACCAGGTTGTGGCAGGTTGCAAAAAAGTTTTAACGACCTGAATGCCAAGATATCATTGGCCTATTTGAGACTAGATAAGTAGTCCCTTAAAGGATTTCATGACTAGAAATTTTTCTCGTCTCAAAAACCATTCAGGGACTAGTTTTTTGAACTCGTCGTGATTGACCATTGGCGACGGCAATATCTGGGACGGGTGACGACCAGATTTTTCTGGTCTTAATTGCGCGTTTGGGACCAAATTTGCACTTTTAGGGACTAGATTTCCCTTCCTTGGAGATTGTTTTTCTTGTAGTGAAAGATGACTCAAATATCCTTCGTTTGATATCTCATAGGCCACCTAACTCATCATATTCGGAACGTTATGGTCGTTTGAAGTTGACCCGAAACTCACAATTGAAGTCTAACTTGCACAAATGTCAACTTAGCTCTTTCCAATTTAGTTTTTTCTAAAATTAGCTCTTTCTAAGACCGAGGTGTTGCAGTTGAGGCATCTTGAATCTCATTCAAAACACTTTTTTATATTATGCTTAGATGATGACATGAAATTCAAGTCATCTGAACTAATGGATGAGTGTATAGATGAGGAACAAGGCCCCTACATCCTAAAGTTTTTTAGTCCACGTAGACAAAACGACATTCCTCGCATAAAGGCCAAGAAGTTCAAGATGCAATATGTATTACTTGGTTCTTGTATGTTTATACCAACGCCCCTAGAGAAAAGCAGAAAAATCGATGCAAAGCTAGGGGTAAAATTCATAAGTTCAAAGTGGAAAGAAAAGTGGTGAATTTATTTATGTCGTACCGCGATGTTAAATTAGGCGCTTATTGGGAGGCAACATAATTTATTGTCACGCCCCGAGCCTACACCCTGGGCGGGACCGGCACTCGGAGACCATTGCTGGCCCCAAGCGAACCCTTGGCCTGGCTTTCTTAACTCAGCGGAAACCTACTCAACAGAATAACTCAATACCATGCAAAGATATAAACAACTTAAATGATACACATTTGGCCAAAAAGGCAACTTGAGTCTCAAAATAGAATATTTACATATATACATAGATAAGAGACTCAAAACTAACTGATTGATTGTCTATGAAGCCTCTAAAATACTTAGATGGATGTTGGGACAGACCCCGTAACACCCTAATAAAACAAAACTAAGAGAACAAAACAACTGAGCCCTCCGGAAGCAAGGAAGCTCACACTGACTCTGGAGTGCTCAACTGGATCAACGGCGTACTGAATGCTGATCCTGGGTACCTGCGTCTGCATCATAAAACGATGCAGGCCAACTGGCATCAGTACATGGAATGTACGAGTATGCGAGTTGGACTGCTAAACAACAACTTAAGCTTGAAAGGGATACAAAAGAGAACTTACCTTGGCTCTGTACAACTCAAGAATAACTGAACTTAATATAAAGCAAGGAGACACATGTAATATATATAAAGCTTTGTAAAACTATTTAAGACATGACATAAAAATCATAAAAATACCATGCTTCCTCTCAAAGTCTACTTGTGCAATGCATGAATGAAGTCTCATACCCCCATTGATGAAAAACTCGATTTGTATATCTAGAGACCATACTGTTTAAACATTGATGACATACTCGATTTGTCATATCTAATCATATTTTAGAAACTCTTCTGAAAAACTCATCTTTTCTTTTTAAAAGAGATAGTGCTCAAACTTCTCAAAACTCTTTTGGAAATCTCAGTTTCCTCTCAACTTAAAATGTGAAAACACTTATAAACTTCCTTGGGAAATACTTAGTTCCCTAATTACTTTTGAGAAATGAACTTAACTCTTGACTCTTGACTTAACTCGACACTCGATACACTTTACTAAACTTGAAACTTGAGACTCTTTACTTAGCTTGAAACTCTATACTCTTTGCTTGACTTGAAACTCTATACTTAACTTGGAACTTGAGCCTTAGAATGAAGTTAAAACGTTCAACGAAGACTCTTGAAAAGCTTTAAAGACTTGCTTGGACTTACTTAATTTCTAAGCATGACTTCACTTGAATTGGAAACTAACTTCACTTCTAAGCTTGACTTCACTTGAATCGGAAACTAACTTCACTTCTAGGCTTGACTTCACTTGAATCGGAAACTAACTTCACTTCTAAGCTTGACTTCACTTGAATCGGAAACTAACTTCACTTCTAAGCTTGACTTCACTTGAATCGGAAAC